>CAMOHE010053065.1:24896-41603 GCA_946598075.1 Artocarpus hirsutus | reverse complement strand
ATATATATAATAAGCATATTTAATTATAAAAACTGCATTAGAAAGCTATCTATGCAAAATGTTTATTTCTTTTTAAGCCTTAGTAAGTGTTGTGCCTAAGGCCTCCCAAAGTGTTGAGCCGGCCCTGTTTCTACTCAAAATATGGGTTATGTACAGAATCTATAATATGGAAGACCAGCTAAGTTTCTATTGATTGTAATAAAACAGGAAATTATTGTTTAATTACCAGGATAATTGTATAGTGATTGCTTGTGAAGCCAACTTGTTAGCAACATGATTACCTTTACGAAAGATATGAGAAGCTCTATAAGATATAAAGTCCGGGAACCAAGTAGCACGAAAAATTTACAGAACCCTTGCAACTTGTGGAAATCAACAAATTAACCATATCACTGAAATCACAAAACAATTGCAAAATCACCAAAAGATTCGCAAAAACCACTGCAAAATCCCTCTAAATATTGAAGATGATAAGAGTAAAAACAGTTTAATTTTTGAAAACCCTCATTAAATAGGGGGAGAAAAAGATGGAAAAGCTTGTGGATCCATCAAATTAAATAGTCGGTTATATTTTCAAACAACATATTAAATTATATCTAGTAAAAACATTAAAACAAAAAAAATTATTCGAAAGTTAGAGAGAGAACTAGAGAAAGAGTGTTGGGCACGGTAGGCTAGCACTTCGCGGGTCTGTTGGTTCCTATTCACCATCCGGAGGGTCGTTGTTGACCGCCCATCATGGATCTAGGGTTTGTGCCATCAAAGGGAAGTCATCGAGCTAGGGCAGGTGATCTGTCGTAGAGACGGGTGACAGGAGTTCTCCGCCGCTAAGCGGGGCTAGGGTTCGGGGGAATCATCGTGTGCAGATTCCGTGGGAGGTGTGGCGTTTTGCTAGACTTAGGTTAGGTTGGCTCTATAAGGGGAAGGTCTTGGCTGGAGGGGGCCGCGGGTGGGGGGGTTTTGGCTGCCACCCACCGTTTGCTGGCATTGAGGGACTTACCCATGGCTAAGGATGAGTCCGTGACGTTGGGAAGGGGTGGGTCGTGGTGGCCTTCGTCTTGCCATGGGAGTGGGCGTTGTGGGGCTGTGGCTACTCTCCGATGGGAAGTCAACTGAAGTTGGGTGGCAGAGACTTCTGGGGTGTTGGTGTTGAGGAACCTTGGATACATGAATCGGGGTAAAGGTTACTTTTTGGTTTTGTGTATTTTGTTGTTTTTGTCTGGATTGTTGTAATCAGGGCTATGGTTTCTCCACTGGCTTTCTAGGTTGTGTTTGATATAGGCTATGTCAGGTTTAGAGGATGGTTTCCCCATGCCTCTTGGTTTGTTGGGTGGTGTTTTGAATTGGGATTGGATTAAGGTGCAATTTCTTTTGATGGTCGTGGGGACCACCGGGTGAGGGTTAGAATTTGTTTAGATCCGTCATTCAAACTACAAATTCCTAAGTAGATTTTTTGAGTCGGCTTGTAGACCTTATTCTAGGTCTTTGGACTTTTAGTTGTACCTTGACCAATTTCGACTTGTATGAATAAATTGTTTTCCTCCGGTTAGAGGCTTTTCCTTAAAAATATATATATATATATATATATATTAAATTATATCTGACATACGTCAAGTCAACTTTTGGCTTGCCATTATTCTTTAAATTTAACGTCACATGTTCATTGCAATCAACGTTATTTATTGAAGAAAGATTTAAATGATGCATTCTCTGATTTTACAATGTTAGATGCTAGCTAGCATCCGATCTTATGAATTTTGAAAAGAAAAACGAAAGAATAATAACACTATCCCCCTTCCTAAAATTACCCAATCCGCCTCTGTCAAGGTATTAAAACGATCCTCCAACTCCCAAGAACACCTAACTCCATCTCTCAAAGTATCTATTGTTTTTGTCACTATCTCACCACTCCCAGCACATTGCATATGGGTTTAATATAATCAAATTAATTAGTACAAGCCTAAGCTACCCATATATTACTTAAAAAAAATGAATGACAAATATTGCGATCGAGTGACAATAATATAAATAGAATTCAATGCATTAAGGTGATTAATATAGATCCCACGTACTTGAGCAACCTCCAAAACAAAATAAAACCCATAGCTTAATTTGTACTGAAAAAAAAAAAACATTGTTTGAAATGATGCATGCTTGAGGGGCTGTTACAGCGCTGTGAGTGGTATATGTAGTTCCAAGCATATCTACATTATTATTGATAAGCCTTAGTTAAGTTTGGATTATCCCACCACCTTATCAAAGAAAAAAAGGATTTTAATGGAACTTTCTTGGGTTAATAGAATCATCCCACCTCGCATATATAAGAAAAAAAAATTGGTGTTTGATGGAACCTTCTTGATATGCCCAAGTGACCAATGTCCATAAAAATGTAGAGTTCAGCAATTTTGACAATCTGAAAACAAAAGGAAATAGGCCCATCAAGTGAAACAAACATATATTTCAAATGGCTACGACAGAAAAAGGGAGGAAAATATGCCATTTTGCGTTTAGAATAAAAGAGGCTTGTGAACGAGAAGACACGTTGGATGAATGCAGCCCATCATTTTGGGAAACAAACGGCATATGCTATATAACAAGTTGGCTGCTTTCCGCAATTCTGGCTAGTTGCACCTCTTTGGATTCAGACCTATGTAAAGTAGGTAGATATACACACACGCACAGAGAGAGTTTTCTAGTTAGTGGATGCCATGGTACTACTTGCGGAGGCCGTAATATCTACTTCTAATGCTTGAGTTTCCTTTACGACAACGAATCATGATGTGGAAATATCAACAACCTGCATCAAGTACATTAACTTCTCTTTTTATTTATCTTATTTATTTATTTATCTTGCTTTTTTGACCCTCCGCATGACCACAGCTTGTATGTATAAGTCACATTTAACGGGAGGTTTTTAAAAATACTATTTTTTAATATTTATATTTTATTAATGTTACGTATGTATATTTATTTGTAGCTTAACTTAATATGTAATATAAATAATAGTATAATATAAACTTATTAAATATGACATAAATAAACATAATTTTTAAAAACCTCATATAATATGTAATTTTCTTTTAAAATAAGTTACTTTTGACTTATTTAGACAAACTGCTTTTGAGCCTGTTTGGATGGATAAGTTGTCCAGACTTTTAGATTTTATAAGCACTTTTGAAATAAGCCATTCTTTTATGCTTATGGAATAAGTGCTTATGAAAAATTGTTTTATTTACCGTTCTAGCCTTATATTTATAAATAACAAATTAAAATTTTCATTTATATATTTATATTACATTCTTTTTATAACAATAATAACTTTCGACTTATTTAGCCAAACAAGTTAAAAAAACTCTTCTAAATTTTAAAAGCACTTTTTTATTCGCTATACAAACACTAATTAAAAAGCTTTAATTTATGTTTCTTTTTTTTTTTTTTTACTACTTAAAAGTAAAAGCGTAAACTATCCCAAATAGACACTAGGTATAACTACCGTCAAAGGTCAAAACCAAATATTTATAAGGGTGGATATAGTTGGAGTTTTAATGCTCTTCTTACGCCATATTGTTAATATGGATCTTTTTTTAAGAGGAAAATATTGAAGCTTAATCTTTTAGGAGAATTAGAAAAATATCAGAATTTTGAAATTTTTTGGAGTAAATTCAGATTTTAAAAATATTTATAGTAAATAGCAATAAAAAAGTTTATAGATAATGTTTTTACTCATAATAAATAGATAAGTAAAAAATATTATTACCGAGTAAATTTTTTTGTTTATTGTTATTTACTATAAATATTTTCAAAACTTACTATTTACTATAATAAGTTTTTAAGAAAGTGACTATTTATTATAATTTCCACGATCTGTTTTTAGACAACCTCATTTCTTCTTCTTTTCGTTTTTTTGAATTTCATTTCGATGAATAAAATTAACTTCTTCATTCATTTCGTATAAGTGCTACTTTCGGGTTTAGCGCTCAACTATTGCAAGCAGACACTAGAGGGATAATTACAAAAATCTCATTTTACAAATAATTTTTGTTTCTAAATTATTATTTAAACCTTATAATTTATTTTTTTTTTTTGTAAATTCCTCCTCTATAAATAAAAAGTTTAAAAAAAATTGGTACATGTCACATATATCACCTTTTAAAACTTTGTTGGTGATATTATACAATACAAAACTTTTTAGAGCATTTTCGAAGAGATAAAAACAATTGTGTTTGATCAATTGCCAAACATAAAGGAAAGAAAAGGAATAAAAGCTCCGTGTTTAGCCATAAGAGCAATGGGTGTCGCTTCATGCTTATTTGACTAAATTGATGTCCGTGTCAAATCATTCAACAAAATGTCATTTTTATGCTAAATTTATTATTGTTAAAAGCATCTTTAATACAATGCTAATGCTCAATTGATGTGCTAATAATAAATTTGACAATTAAATGTTAAAAAAAAAAAAACTCTCCAATACAATGCCATAGTTAATGTTAAATTTGTTATATATTAAACTTGATGACAAATTTACAGCCAAGTTTAGCATATAGTATAGTTGTCATTTGATAACTATTGGTTGATAAATTGATTTTTTTCTTTAATAATTACATTTTCATTTTTATTTCTTAATTAATTTAATATTAAAAGTTTACTTCTACAAGTTTCAATATTTAATAATTATGACAAAAAGACAAATATGATATTTTAAATAACAATATGCATTGAAACAGAAAATAAAATAATATATCTAATATATTATTTTGTCCCTTTTGATATTAAATATAACATTGATATTGACATTTACATTAGAGATGGTCTAAACTTTGTGAAAATATACCATTCAAATATAACATATGATAAATTTAACATTTAATTCTTGTTGGTCGATAAAATTATCTTAAGTCATTACAATACTGTCACTGTTAAATTATTTTAATATTAAAAATTTACTTTTTATAAATTTCATGTAGGACTATTTGGGTAGGTTCGGAGGGGGGCAAGCGGTTTGACAGATATGGAATTTTCCAAAATCTCAACGCACAACCATCTAATAGTGCAGTAAGTTGACGGGTGGGAGCGGGCGGTTTGATGGATGGGTAAGACAATTTGTGATCCTTTTTTTTACTGATTTTTTTCCAAGTTTGTATCATGTTGGGAGTCTATTCTATAGATCAAACTTCCACTTGGTTTTGAGGGACAACAAAGAAAAAAAGGAATAACTCATGATGAAACAATAATCTATAGTTCTTACTGTCACAAAAAAAAAAAAAAAAAAAAAAAAAAAAAAAAAAAAAAAATGAGGAAGTCCATTGTAAATACAACTTTAAGTCTCAAACTTGCTATTAAATTCAAATGGCAATATAAGCTCAAAAAAAAAAAAAAAAAAAAAAAAAAAAAAAAAGTCCACAGCATGAAATCACAATCCTTGAAAACAAAATAGGTCACCAAAACAGTTGAGTTCCCAAAGAAATAAATTAAACTCAAATGAAGTTTTGGTGTAACGAGCTTCAACAAGAGGTGGAAGTGTCATAAAAATTGCAAATAATAATAAATTATAATAATCACACCTACAAGAAGTCAAAGAATTTTAAAAGAAAAATATAGATACTATATATAAATGTAATACATCCCTTCAAAAAAATATGTATTAAAATGCAACCACCCTACTTCTTGGATTGTTTCTTTTAACATAACAATAATTTTCCTTCTAATTCATACAACCGACTCAGAAAATTGAGAATGAACTTAAAAAAAACAAAACGTAACTATCATAGCATATGTATATATATGAAAGCATACTTCAAGTTTACCAATAACATTCTTAGACCTTGAGCCTTAAAAAATTTAACATACGTTAGTATAAACCTATCTATGGAAAGTAAATCAACTACTAGTGCTATAGGTGATCTCGGCAACCCATGAAGCTAGACCCAAAGATTGAGTAGCCGAAAGGCGTGATGCCAGCGTGTACGCTGATGTGACGTAGTGGACGAGGTTAACTTGCTCCTTCAAACCGGCGAGACTAAGCCCGATAACATACAGTTGACATGGCATGCTAACCAAATACATAGAACGTTCTAATTTGAATTCAAATGAGGAGACTTCCAATTATGGACATCCAAACAATCATTGATTGCGGATAAAGAGGAAACAATCTCGAATTTAAATGGGAAAGTGATAATTTTGTGATTTATGATTTACTTAATTTATTTGTTTAAAATAATTTGTAAAGCACTCTAAATAGCGATTATGACCCAAAAGTTGACCCACTCTAAATAGCGATTATGACCCAAAAGTTGGCCCTAACTCTCGTATTAAACACTATTCGTTTAATTCACTTTAGAATATAGTGAAATTTTCTCTTTTTAAAAGTGGATGTAGCTTACAATGAGTAAACCATTGTGATTCATAGTGTTCTTAGTTTTTCTACGTTCTTAACATCTTATTAATGAAACATCTTCTTGAGAGGATATACCATGGTGAGGATAAATCTATGTATGTTTTGTTGACAAAACGCTACCATCAATAACTAGCGCTAGAAAGAGGGTTTGATTCTCTTAAATCTATTCAAGAATTAACAGGAATAACTCTCACAAGAAACTCATCTTGGTAACACACGCACAGAACATACTAAAATCAACGACACCTATTGGAAAACAATACGCAGCAGAATTTTAAAATTTTAAATCAAAGTATTTAAAAAAAAAACAAGTTTGACATGCTAAATGAAGAAGCAACCAGTAATGCGTAAAAGATCTTACTAACCTCATTTGTATACCGAAAGAAGCAGCAATGCGTGAAGTGTAGAATCTTCCAAAAAAGCCTCAACGAATTAGTCTTCTTTGCTATTCTCTATCCATGATCGGAGTGTGGGTGGTCACATGTCGTAGAGCTTTTCTTCACGTGACTCTCCTTCTAACCACTTGAGAAAACCTAGAGCCAAATTTCTTGACAATAAACAATAGCTTTTAGGGAGTTTTAGAGTTTTTCTTACTAAAGTAGTGACTTTATGCTTCTCAAAAAATGATCTAAATAACAAAGAAAACTCACCTTCTATTTATAGTGGTCGAATTTAGGGCTAAACCTTATCAGATTAGGCCTCAAAATTTGAGTCTGGATCAACTTCTGAAGAAAATGTATGAAAAATGCATATAGTGATTATCACATGTTTGGCAAGCCGTTCTCCCAAATCGGCATGCTGAACTTATTCCATTGGCTTACCAAACTTTTCCATCGACCTACCGACAGTGCGATAAGCTGGAATCCTCATAATATCTTGTTTTCACCTAAGAATCATAGATAGAGCCTCAATTTTAATTCAAATAAACCAATAGAGAAGCTATCTAATTAAACAATCATATCTAGATATTCTCATAGTAAATAAAATATTATCTAAATAATCCAACATATTTATCTTAAATTAATTTACCAAATTAATTCAACCGATAAACTAACATAAATTATTAAATTAAGTATTATAAAATTTCAACTAATCTAATAATTTAACATAAGTCACCAATATGTAGGCAAAACATGTCACACCGTTGCAAGATTATTATGAGCTAGTAAAGGGGACCCGATGGACATATATAGATCAAGCTCCTATAAATATAAAATACAATATCTCAAATACATATTTTATAATTATCAACTCTAACACTACTCTACTAAAAGCTTAGAGCTACACTCTTGAACTATGTAAAATTACAAAGCTCCAATAAGCTAACCATTTATGACATATCATAATGTGTCATATCCCTATAGGATATTTATAATCGGCTTAAGAATAAATTTTATTTTTCCTTTTCAATTTTTTTTATCTTATGTTTCATTATCACACTATAGGAATACTTACTATCTATAGATAGTATACCATTCAGTTATACCTATGTATCTAAATAGTTGAGTGCTCTAGTCTTCCAATTACAAGATAATGTATATAACAGAATATTATTAACTCTACAAAAAGAGCTATGGATTCCATATATATGAATAGCGAATCTACGTGAATCAAGAGTCATGTCTCCAACGTACCGATATATGTACCATCAGTAAATCAACATGTCAGCCTTTGGTACATCAAAAGACATAAGTCAACAATACAGGCACATTTTTCATTTTAGCATTGAGATACAACACATATGATTATCTAAAGTGAATTGATTGAACAAACAAAATTATTAGCTAAATTAATTTATCTTTTTGTCGTAATCTAGTACATCGTCATCTATTACAACGCACCAATGTTTTTACTTGCAGATTCCCACTCTGATGATTAAGACAAGCCACTTCTATTAGAGATGTAGACAATATAACAATCCTAGTATAAATAAAGTGCCTAACTTTATTCCCTCAATCACGGATCTTATGATTTAGACCATCACCTTTAATATTCATGTCTTCTACATAATCTGTCCATCATATGCACAATTCTTAAAGGTTTAACCAACAGTCTCATACTTTTGTTTGCTTATCATGCAGTCAACAGAAATGAACATAATGAGGAAAACTTTTGGTATATGAATAAAATAAAATAAAACATGAAAGGAGTTGTTTCTTACTATTTTTATCTCTTCCATTTGTATAGCTTATAAATCACTTCACTATTTTCAATGTAGATGTCTAAAACCGAGTTAAAAGACTCGACCTTGGACATGTGGGGCAGTAAATTGATGAGGCTAAAGGTACAAAAACACTCTCTAAACTTCCACAAACCTAAAGGCTTCTATTTATGGACAAGGACCTCTCTATTCTTGATGTTTAAAAGCCCTTTTTTTTTTTCTTTTTTTTTTTTTTGCATTATCTATTTGTTTGTCTCAATCTCAATACTTCGTGAGTTTCAAAAAGATCCATTAAGATCTTATGTCGATGTTATGAACAAATAGCAAACAGATTATAAAAAAAGTGAAGGTTTTATATATATAAAAAATTTTACATGCCAAGCAGGCTAAAGCCTCAATATTTCGACATTTAAAACAAATATAATCATGTTCATCTCCCCCTCCTATAACAGTCTTTCTCTCAGTGTCGTCAACATGATTTTCAGTCTCCTCGGTTGGCGTAGAGGCATCCTCTCTGATATTCTCTCCATAAAGAAAGACCAAGTCCCATTCAGGGCGAGCCTGGAAGATCTGGCTGATGATTTACTTGCCGGCCGAATCAAGAATAACCTTCTGAAGGTGGAGGAATTCTTCGAAAGAATTATACCTCTCGACCGCCTCTACTTCTTTCTCCGAATGTCTCTTCTTAGCCTGCTATTTGCCCATTCTAGGCCCCTCTTGGCATGCAGAGGTGATCAACCTCTCCTTCTCTCTCTGAACCTTCACCCTCAGGTCCTCGAGCATCTGGGAGTGCTCAACGTTCTTCCTCTGCTCCTTCTGAAGCAAGGCCAATGTCTTGGCCTGCTTATCCTTGCCATCGTCCACAGCGAGCCACTCGACTTCCAAGAGACCATTTAGAGACTCGATCTCTTTGTTGGCTCATCAGTCTGCTTTATGAGCTGCTCAAGCATGCTATGTGAAATCAGAGCCATCATCAGTGCCTGCAAGGGAAGGACGTTTAGCACTCAAAATAACAAAACAGGCGAGACGAGAAAAATAAAAGTAGATGCTTCCCCTGACTTGATGACAGATCTGCATCCACTGACGGTGGAGGATTGGCGAGTTTTCAACCGCCCCCCAGTCCTTGTCAAAAACGAATTCATAGATAGCTTGAAAGACGAGATTGAAGAGGGGAGGAAGCTCTAGATAGTGTCAACTTGTGACTATGATATATCACCTACTACAAATTTGGAGTCCCTAACTAACTGCCAAGGAGTAAGCGGCGAGCCTTTTCAGGAGGAGAATACAGGAGATCTGTTACCTCGATCATTGGTTGTTTCTTAGTACGCTAACCCAGAGAAAAGGTACTATCTCCAGTCTTTTGTTTCTTTGGAGGAGGGTTGACGCCAGGCATCATTCTTCTTCTTCTTGGATTGGGAGGGTTTCGTCACTCTTAGGTTAGCACTCCCCAAGTTTTGAGTCAGTCTTGGTCTGGGTGGAGGAAGGGAGCCTGCCTCATATATGCACTCAACGAATAACATTTGTAAATCTTGACAGTCATCTGGATGGCTCGGCGACATCTCGAGCATCAAGGCAGACTCTAGAGTATGACTTGACCACTCAACCACTATGTAGAAGAGACTGATCTCGGACTCAAAAGAAAAGCCTTTGAGTCAAATAGCCTACTCATTATCAGGGGGTCGACCCCTTCATATAAAAGAGTCAACCCAGTCAACAACCCCAGAGTGTTAGAAATTATGTCAAACAGCCTTAGAACGTGTTCCGAAATGCTTCAAATACTCAAATCATGTATGTCATATGTTCTTACAACATCGGTGTTACTCTTAAACTAATTATTTGTAGGAAATAAAGAAATATCGCGAGACCGCGAAATGAAGAACAAGATAACGTTTAAGACTCACGAGTTATCAAAGCTTGAAAATGTTGAAATGGATACTTTTAAACCTTCAAGAAAGGTGGAAAAACATTTTTAGATGCAGCAAATAACAGCTTGGAAGCAAGAATGGAGATTAGGCACACTGTGGAGTTATTTTGGCAAAATTTTAGTAAGAAAAATGGGCTTCAAGACCCATTGTATAGGTTATTCGAAGGGATTAATCTAGGTCGTTGGATTAGGAAACCGCCCATCTAATGGTAGAGGAAGGGGCTTCACCATCCAACGACTCTGGTTTTGGGTGAGAAAACCTTGTGATGGGCATGTCGGAAAAGGTGACTCTTTGGTTGCTCGAGGTAAAAAAAAAAAAAGCCTGGAGTTAAATCATTACGTCGGTCAAAACGGTGTTAAAGAATCAACCTCAGACGGTTAAGGGTCAGCCACCGTTGAGGTGGTACACCTAATCACATCTCGACCGAGCCTAAAGAAATTCAAACTATCACTTCAGCTGGGGGTAATGTTGTAGGTGATCTCAATGGCCCATTAAACCAAGGTTGAAGATTGACTAGCCCAAAGGTGTGATGCCAGCGTGGACGTTGATGTGATGCAGTGGACGAGGTTAGCTTGCTCCTTTAGACGGGTGAGATTAAGCTAGATAACATGCAGTCGACATGGCTTTCTGACCAAAAACATTGAACGTTTTAATTTAAATTGGTCGATTATGGAGATCCAGAAGATCATGATGATTATAGATAAAGGGGAAACAATCTTGAATTTAAATGAAAGAGATAATTCTCTGATTTTACGATTTACTTAATTTATTTTATTTTAATTAATATAAATTATTTTAAATAATTTGTAAAGGGCTATAAATAAGGCTTAATACCAAAAGTTGGCTCTAAGTCTCATATTGAGCACTGTGCATGTAATTCCCTCATAATATAGCGAAATTTTTCTGTCTCTCCAAAGTAGATGTTGTTCACAATGAATAAACCA
Source organism: Artocarpus hirsutus (assembly GCA_946598075.1). NCBI lineage: Eukaryota > Viridiplantae > Streptophyta > Magnoliopsida > Rosales > Moraceae > Artocarpus > Artocarpus hirsutus. The sequence continues at coordinate 30,179 of CAMOHE010053065.1, read as the reverse complement.
CTATAATTCCTTAGATTAGATGTGTTCAAAAAATTTTGTCAAATTGTCCAAATAGCCCAATCCAAGCCAAATTGCTGTTTTTTTGTAGTGATTTTTAGATGATTTGAGTAGTTTTTTACTTAAATAATTTTGGGTTGTATGGTTAGTGGCTTGGACTTTTCAAACCGACCAGACCGTCCATCTAAACTGCTTATTCAAACTGTCTTCAAATCCTCCTATATATTGTTTTGTATTTTAAAAATATTTTTATATAAAAAAAATTTATCTAGATTATTTTTTATTGTTCATTAAAAGAAATTCTACACATATAAGATAAATATTTACATACTTTATAATTATACTTTTTCTTAATTTCATTAAAATAATATTAAGCGTCACTCACCAACATCCAAAAAAATAAAATTACAGAACCAAGTACAAGAAATTTTAAAATTTAATTGTATTGTTTTAGGTTATTCAGTTAAAATTTTAACTCTTTAGTTTGGTTGTTAATTAACTTTGATTTATGTTGTTGAGACTTTTTAGTTTGATTCTTGGCTTGCATTAAACTTTAAATGGAGAACTTTTAGACATTTTACAATTATTGTTAAATACTGAAAACCTTTTTAATTTTAAGCTCAAACCATCAAACCAAATCATCCAAACAGCTTATGAATGATTTGGTTTTTTATTAAAAAATTAAAAATAAAACCATCTAAACAACTCAAAAATAAAATTTATGTTTGGCTTGGTTGATAGTTTGGAGAAAAAATTCCCAAACAGCCCAAAACACCCTTAAAAATTACACTGAACACTACCTAAGAGATAAAAATAATAGAGATATGAGTATCGATATGCCTAGTAGGAAAATCATTACTCAGTTTTAGGTTTTGTAATTTATTGTATTAACAACTGCATGATTAGTTTATGTTTCAACAAAATTTTATTTAATTTTAAGCAAGCCTATTATGTTTGAAAACTGGTATATGCATTACAAATAAACATTACCATGTTTATATATCATATAACATTATTTACTATTAAACAATATTTCTCAACATTCACAAAGTAATTCATAATCATGTCTCTCTACTTAACATAACGCCTAAAGGGCGCGCTTAACAACTCAAAGTACCAAATCGTGAGTTGTCAACATGAGGACTCAACATCCACCCAAATTTGATGAAGGAACTATGAAATCCATGGTCGTATCTTCACCATGCTATAACCTCTATATAGACCCTTAGGGACTTTCAACCCAAAAGAGTCCCATCACCTCTTATTATTTATCTTTTAACTTCACATCTCACAATCCTCTCATATTCTCACCAACATGCATTGAATCTATATTATGTAACCATGCTTCTCAAATTGTATTAAAACATATCAAATCAACTTGACTTTATTGTATGCAGTTTGTTCGTGTAATCTAATTTATAATTGGGCTAATCACTATGACATTTCCTATGTTTTGTCAAAATAACAAATACACTTTTTTTTAATTTTTTTTAATCAAAACTAATTATGTCGACACCTCATAAGTTTTCAAAAAAAAAAAAATACAGGGATATCCCTTTTGTTCGTTGACTGTGAAAGTTGATCAAAATTTGATACTTAATTTTTATATACCAAAAATACCCCTTTACACGTCAAAAAACGTTTACTCTATGATCCATCTTAATTGCAAAGTAATTTGTTTTTTGTTTTAGAGTTAAATTCATGAGAGATCGTTATAATGTCCTCTCTATCTCTATTAATAGCCCCATATTGAAGGTTGCTGCTCCTTAAACTACACAAAGTTTGTTCCTCAATTAAATAAATAGATGAAAAACGTTAAATAGAAATTTGTACCAAATTTAGTCCTGAAATAAAAATTATGCCAAAATTAATCCTTTATTACATAAATAAATAAATAATAGTTATTGGTATCTTTAGCTCTATTCTAAATTGTATTTTAAATAGCTTTCTATTTATTTTTAAAACAAAAAAGCATGTTTTTTTAGAAGAAAACTATTGGTAATATTGTTGTTTGTTTTCTATTTTTTTATTATCCTTAGTTTTGTATTTAAAATTTAGAACATTTTTTGTGTTCTGTAAAATTTCCAAAACAAATTTTTGTCACTAAAATTTTTATTTTTAAAATCAAAGAACAGAATTGAGAGTGGAGTTGGGATGGGCTCCGGACGACCATATTATTAGATAAGCAAGCAATACGCCAAAACACAAGCCACCTGCCATGAAATAAAACAAGATAAAATTACCTCTTTGAATCCCTCATTCCTAGAAAATACTTCTCGACGCTATATTGGACAAATACATTGAGCAGTATGGTTGTACTATTGTTTTGCTTACAAGATCATTTAACCTGTGTACTTTACTTGTGTCTAATTCTGCAATCTTCAAAGGATTAAAAATTTGACTAGCAGATCTTTGAAACTGACCTTTTTGGAGCCATAGTAGGTCTAAAATACAACTTAGTAATATTTCAGTGAATTTGAGTTTGGTAAGAAGAAAATTTTTGCAAACAACAAACCGATTTGCAATTTGAATTGCCTAAATATTTAAGTGAATTTTTTTTAATGAATTCAAAATGTCATATATCGTTGAAGCCAATTAATGTATATGATAACTAAGTAATATAGGGAAAATCCTTTTAAGGGATAAAAAAAAAATGAAGTAGATGAGATGAACATATAATGGATAATTCACTCAAACTACAACTGTTTATTCTATGCTATAATAATCGAAGGATAATCGTTGAGTGTGCACCTAAACAACTTAATCGACCTAGTGATCAACAAGTATGGATCTTTCATGTATACTAGTTAGAAAAGCACTTAGCGTGTGTTTTCTTCGCCTTTTTATGAGTAAATTGCGATAAAATATGATGATGATGCCAATGGTTGTATCTAAAAAAATTTCATTATTATTCTTCCTTGCAGCAAACAAGAGTAAAACTCGTATTTCGACAAATGTTAAGCCTATTGAAAACATTTCCAACAGATTCAAAAATTGAAAATATACCAAAATCTCTTACAACCCTTGTTTTTATATTCACTTTCTATTAATTGGAGTTTGGATTAAGAGGAGGTGAAGTCATAGAAGGATGAGAAGTGCTCTAAAAAATGGGAGGATTAGATAGAGATTCAAGCTTCTACCGGACAAAATGTGAAAATGCCCAAAATGCGAGAGAAACAAATACAACAAACTCAAATGATTATGTTGCTTTGTCCCAAAACATTGTTTCTCCAACCAAAAGAATTGAAGAAATGTTCTACCTAATTCAAATGGCAGCTCTGACCGGATAGACATGGATACATATGGGATATTAAAGGAAACAAAGGAGGATGGCTTCGATCACACGATGGCAACGAGGGGGACGTTGCCAGATCTAGGCGATAGCCTTTGGGTTCATAGAGATCTGGCCGTCGCAGTGGATCTACGACGGAAGTGCGCTGATCGACGGGCCTGCGGTGGAGAAATCTTGCATCACTAAGAGAAGGGCATGGCGGACCTATGGGGGAAAAGGCTTCGGGTCATTAAGATATGGGCTTGTGCGGCAAAGGGGGAGGTGGGGGATTGTCGTCGAAGAGGGTCAGTGTATACTTGAAGCGGCAGGGTGGGGGGTAGGTTTTGCTGGAGAAGGGTGGGAAGGTTAGCGAGATGGGCGTCTGTTTGATTTTTTTTTATTTTGCTTTTTTTTTTTAAGGGGGACATTTTAGTAATTGCATCCTTCAAACAACAACGAGGAACACGTGCGTGATCCCACGGGCAGAATTTAAAAAAGGGGCCAGAAAAAAATTTTGAATCCGAAAAATGGCCTCTTTTTTTTTTGCACTAAAAAACATAATTTTTTAAGCAGGTAAATTGTTTTAGTTTTTTACAGAAATATAAGGCAAATGATTGTAGCAAGGTAAGAAATCTCAACAGGATGAAAAAAAATGGAGGCGTTTTAGTGTTCAAAATTCTTGTTTTTTTGTGCTCAAAAAAAAAAGATATCATTTGGCCAAAAAGGCCTTTTCTTAAAGCCTTTTATAAAAATCCCTCCCATTTCACGAGGCTTTCAACAAATTTTGATGAAAATCCACTAATTGGCAAGGGTTAAAAAGTGGTGATTGTTTTGCTAAAATTAAAAAGAAAAAAAAAAAGAGAGATCAAAATGTTACTAACTAAAAAGTTGAGAAACTACCAATGCAATTTACTCTAAAGAAGTATAAGGAGAAAAATATTTAAGAACCAATAGGACAAAAACATAAAAAGTTAAAACTTAAAAAAAAAAAGGAGCAAAACATGAAGGCCAAACTTGTAAATAACATTTTAGAGGATGTGAAAAAAATGTATTAAGGACAAATATTTAGAAGGAAAAGGGACTTCGATGATATACATTAATAATATAATTTAAGGAAGTAAACTTAAAAATACATAAGATATAAGAAGAATGCACCGAACAAGCATAAAAAATGAGAAGGAACAAAAATAAATGACTAAAGAAAGCGCTACTACGGTGCTCCGGTTTTAGGCCTCCGCAGTAGCTTGGTACAGAGATAGAGAAGTGGATCTCACTGGTAGAACCAACCTTCTATACATACACAATATGATATACGGAGACAATGTGGTGTAGAGCCCAAAAGCTTTGGTCTGCTAAAAATGCACATAAAGAAAAAAGGAGTACAAAAGCACAAAAGAAAAGGAAGAAAAAAAGGGCTACAGGAAAGAAGAGAAGCAAAAAAAAAAAAAAAATGAAGTGACATATGTTAGCAATATATTGATTTGCATATTGTAAAATTTTTTAGTTCTAAAAAATGTTTAACGGTAAAGTTATCATTTTGGTGGAGGAAAAAATGTGACGTTTTGTAGCCCATCTAAATGACATGCGTGGTACATAATTCGGCACTATGAACCCTTTAAGTTGGTGGAGTGGACTTAAAAGGGGAATACATTTATAATGGGGTAGTCCTTTTTAGTTTTAATTTTTCACAATCTATTCTTTTGTTTTTAGTAACAACAAAGTTATTTAGTGGATTTTGTGAATAAAAAAAAATAACGTGAGGGGGGGGAGGGAATGTGACGTTTTGTAGCCCATCTAAATGACATGCGTGGTACATAATTCGGCACTATAAACCCTTTGAGTTGGTGGAGTGGACTTAAAAGGGGAATACATTTATAATGGGGTAGTCCTTTTTAGTTTTAATTTTTCACAATCTATTTTTTTTGTTTTTAGTAACAACAAAGTTATTTAATGGATTCTGTGCATAAAAAAAAATAACGTGAGGGGCGGGGCGGGGGGGGGGGGGGGGGGGGGGG
>CAMOHE010053065.1:0-24876 GCA_946598075.1 Artocarpus hirsutus | reverse complement strand
CCCCCCCCCCCCCCCCCCCCCCCCCCCCCCCCCCCCCCCGCGCGGGGGGTGTGGTGGTGAGGGATCCTTTATAATGGGGTAATCCTTTTAGTTTTAAATTTTTCAATATCTATTTCTTTTGTTTTTAGTAACAACAAAGTTATTTTGTACATTTTGTGAATTAAAAAAAAAAGAGAATAAATAAAAGTGCCCTCAATTAGACTAAATTTATTGTTAAGGAAAATTTTAAAAAAAATATTTGACCACACAAAAAACTTCTTATCATGACCCAAAATTGAGGTAGTGACTAAATTGAAAGAAATATTTTTTTGAAGATCTAGAAAGCCAAATTTTGAAAACAATAGTTGGACCCATAAAATTATAGAAATAAGACAAATTTACACCGACGTCTTTAATATTAAATAAAAAGACTTATTTTTTAGCAACATAACAGCTTATTTTTCTTAAAACCAAAAATTTAAATCTACAAGAAAACAAGCTACAAATATATTTTGACACGCCATAACTGCAAAACGCATCAGCCAAAACAATAATACTAAGCCAAATAAACATTTCATCCTAACCATCAATTTTTTAAGACCAAACGCAAACATAATATGATTGATTCTAATTCTAAATCATTAATAAACATATAAGTAATCAATTTGCATACAGAAACCAACTCAATAAAAAATTTTAGATGATGATAATAATAGTGGTACTAGTTATAACAACAGCAACAACAACACCACATCAATAACAATACCAACAACAACAACAACAACAACAATAACAATATATTGAAATCCACATAATTTAATTTCAAATTCTAAAATTATTGGCTAATTAAATAAAAATATCACGAAGGATGAACAATAGAGTTCTTACCAATTTAGTCTTTGGCATTCAACCGTAGAAAAGACTATATTTGTGAAAACGAAGCCGTAGGTTAAATCTTCGACTCCCCAACTTGGTGTTCAAAGCTTGGACTCACAATTTTGATGTCGCGAACATATCGAAATGTCGAAAATAAGCCAAAAGTGTAGCTTTTAGACTTGGTTGGTCAGGGTCAATCGTTGACTGATGTTGATCGAGAGTTGACCAACGTTGATCACAATTTGACGGTCGAAGCGGTGGTAGAGATTGGTACCAAAACGAAACTCTCAACTTAAAAATCACCATTCCAAGGTTGGTTTTTCAAAACAAAGCTCAGCTCGTTGAAAAATGCTTAGAAACCTACAGAAAATAGCCGCAGGAGTCGAAAGTTTCTGGTGACGATTGGATCGAATGATGAATGGGTTTTGTTCTCCTCAATGAAGGAAAGATGATGGTGTATGTGGCCGGAGGAATGAAGGCTTGGTGACGCTAGAATCCGGCATGTAATGTAAAAGAAATGTGGCTTCTCTCTTTCATTGTAGACGGCCGACAGCGAGTGGAGGGGCGGTGCTTTGGCCCCAGGCACTTCAGACGGCAGCGTCTCAGATTTTCTGGTGCATGCAGGTGAGAGGTGTCCAAAAGTCGAAAGTCGTGAGAGGGCGTTGGCGGTCTTCCTTGTTTGGACGTGAAGGGGACGAAGAGAAAGAGAGGAAGGGTGGAGAAATGTTATCTGATATGGGTTTCTACTCTTTTTTTTGGTTTCGTTTTGGTATTTTATTTACTCCTCTTATATATTTATTAAAAGGTTGGAGCCTTCTAGATAGAATTCCTTCCCCAACGTTACTAAAATTTTACAGTGGCCCCAAAAATTTTAATCCTTTTTCAAATAAAACCATATGTTTCACACATCTAGATTATAATTCTTATTATGTTGTTTTGTTTTAAGGGTAATGTTCAAAATACTTGTAGTTTGCTTGTTCCATTTGTTTCATCTGTAAAATATATGAGAGGTGAAATTAAAATAAAATTTTCAAATTCAAATTATCTTTATAATTTCTGAAAATAAAAAAGACAAATTAAGAAAAATTATATTTAAAAGAAAATAATTATGTAGTTAACTCTTTTGTTAATATCTTCATTATTTTATTCTTCTGTTGCAGTATAGTTTTTTCTTCTTTTTTTTTTTTTTACTTTCAATAAAAAAAAAATGTTGTAGAATTGTGTTAGTGAGAGGTAATTCAGAAAAACGAAATAATATCTTTGCCGTTCTGTTCATTTAATGATTTAACACGCTTTCTCCCACCAATTTTTTTTAGACCGCAAGAGCAATTATTTTTGCTGACTGTATTTATCTCTTATAAATTCAAATAATAAGAATTTTAGCATTTAATCCCACATCGAGGGCAGATGAGGGCCTTTGGAGCAATTAAATAGACTAATAGCAGGCTTTCCAAGTGCCGGGCCCGGTAGCGTGGGCTTGTAACCCAGTGGGGCATTAAAGTGGTTTGGATGAAAACGAGGCTGAGTTGGGGACGAATCTGTGTTAAGCTGTCAATGAGATTATAGCTTCGACCCAAGAATCGTTCTTGAGGTTATCCTGTCACGAACGCCGTGGTGGCTGGGATGGTAAGGGGAGCTATATGTTGACGGATAAAGATGATGACTTTCCTCCCTCGCTGCAAACAGCCACTTTTTTCTTTTTTCTTTTTTTTTCCTGGTTTTTAAACTTAAGGACAGCCATCTTTTGAGCCCAATGGCTAATCGGGGGCTGGGCTATTTTCGGCCTATGGCTTCTAATTTTGTCAGTACAATACCCTCTAATCATGAGCTGAGCTACATTTGACCCTAGGAGTGGGCAACCGCCTTTTGAGCACAATGGCTACCACTTTTGTCCTACTAAAATAAAAATTTCACTATTTTTCTACCATTTTTTCTCCTGAATTTTTATAAATTGCAGTATGAAGGTATGTTTTTATAAATACTTCAATTATATCTCAAAGTTTTTACTTTAAAAAATACTGATATTTCAAACTTAAAAGCCTAAATAAATCATAAACCATCTATAGTACCATGAAAACTTATATATTTTAAGGTCTCTAAGTTTCATACAATACGTTGTAAATTTTTAGTTCAAATTTTTTTTTCTATTACACCCTCTAAAGAATACTCATATTTTAAACTTAAAACCCCAAATAAATCACAAACCATCTATAGTACCATGAAAACTTGTGTGCTTTTGCATCTCCAAGTTTCGTATAATTACATTGTAAATTTTTAGCTCAAAATTTTTAGTTCAAAATTTTTTTTTAATTTTCATTATTTTTCTACCACTTGCCCCCCTGAAGTCTTATAAATTGCATTATGAAGGTACATTTTTATAAATACTTCAATTATATCTCAAGTTTTAACTTTAAAAAAATACTCATATTTCAAACTCAAAAGCTCAAAGTAAATCACAAACCATCTATAGTACCATGAAAACTTGTGTGCTTTTGCATCTCCAAGTTTCGTATAATTACATTGTAAATTTTTAGCTCAAAATTTTTAGTTCAAAATTTTTTTTTAATTTTCATTATTTTTCTACCACTTGCCCCCCTGAAGTCTTATAAATTGCATTATGAAGGTACATTTTTATAAATACTTCAATTATATCTCAAGTTTTAACTTTAAAAAAATACTCATATTTCAAACTCAAAAGCTCAAAGTAAATCACAAACCATCTATAGTACCATGAAAACTTGTGTGCTTTTGCATCTCCAAGTTTCGTATAATTACATTGTAAATTTTTAGCTCAAAATTTTTAGTTCAAAATTTTTTTTTAATTTTCATTATTTTTCTACCACTTGCCCCCCTGAAGTCTTATAAATTGCATTATGAAGGTACATTTTTATAAATACTTCAATTATATCTCAAGTTTTAACTTTAAAAAAATACTCATATTTCAAACTCAAAAGCTCAAAGTAAATCACAAATCATCTATAGTACCATGAAAACTTATATGTTTTTGGGTCTCTAAATTTCATACAATTACGTTGTAAATTTTTAGTTCAAAATTTTTTATTACATCCTCTAAAAAAAATTTTTGGCACCGCCCTTGCCTCTAATATTTACACAAGATTCCTATTTAAAACAGAACATATATAACATTCACATAGGACCACTTTTTCTTAAAAAAAAAAAAAAAAAAACACACACACGGGGTTAAATTTTGTGGAAAAAAAAAACACTTTAACTAAAGTGGTTGTGCTTGTGTAGACTAACCTCCAACATTAAGAAAAATATATATATCAAAAAGTGATTAAAAATTTACGTTTAAATAAACCTAAAAAAAATCAAAACAAAAACTTAAATACTTTAGAGACATGTAAAATATTTACACGAAATTCCTATTTAAAACAAAATGAACATGTATAACTTTTTATATGGGACCACCTTTTCTTAAAAATAGAAAATTTATTAAATTCTGTAAAAGAAGACACGTGACTACTTTTCAAAAAAAAAAAAAAAAACACTTTAACTAAAGTGGTCATGCTTGTGTAGACTAACCTCCAAAATTACGAAAAAAAAAATAAAAAAAGTGATTAAAAAATTACTTTTAAATAAATCTTAAAAAATTGAAACAAAAACTTAAATACTTTAGAAACATGTAAAATATTTACACGAGATTCCTATTTAAAACAAAAAAGAACATGTATATCATTTACATAGGATTCGGAAGTGGTTTCAACTAATGCAACAAAAGTATGAGATTTTGTTTTTGTTTTTCGGTTAAAGTATAAAATTGAGAGATTAACATTTGGCACTCTTTTTTTTTTTTTTTTGACCTTTTTAAAAATGTATCTTGGAACTCTTGCGACGTGTAAAACTATTTTCTTTTCCTCTTATGTGAAACTACATTTTGGTTCTCTTTCTGAAAATTCACCATTTTTATTTTTATTTGTAAAAGCACTCACAATACTCAACAAATAATCGCCAGTAACATGACTTTAGCATTACGCTTTGCACTTAAGTTTGCAACAAAAGTCTTCATAGGTGTCTCACACAAATTAATTTTAGTGGCAATCTGCAAATAGACAAAGTATAGGTCTCCTTTTAATTTCTATTTTCAATTAAGCTGATTATTTATGCTTTTTCTCTGAATTAGGTGTGTACATTGTCAAGAAGACGGACTTGAATTGGAACATCTAGTTATAATATTGCTATAAACATAACCATCCTACACACTTTTTGATGCAATGCTAAAGGGTGGTGGGAACCATTGGTTACAACCACTTTTACTGTAGCATGTAAAAGCTTTATACTGTAGCAATTTTTTTTATTGTTATTGTAGCATGTGAAAACTTTACACTATTTATAACTGAAAAAGTGATGGGAACCAACGTTCCCACCACCCTTCCAAACACCCGGTTAAACACTCGTAAATGTTTACATTTATAGGGTGTTTGAAAGGATAGTGAGAACCGTTAGTTAGAACCATTTGAAAGCTTTACACTGCAGCGATTTTTTTCATTGTTATTATAGCATGTAAGAGCTTTACACTGTTTATAATTAAAAAAGTGGTGAAACTACGGTTCCCATTACCCTTCCAAACACCCGGTAAAAGAGTTGAGTTTATGACCCTTAGGGACCATCCAAAGGTTCAAAAAGTTCTTAAGCCCTAACTTGATTAGAAAGACAAACAATGTCCGTCTTTTTTACAAAAGATACCAGTTTTTCAAGAGAACAATATTCTTAACAAACCTGTGATGTACGGTCTTGAAGTCTCATGATATTAGGCAAGTTTGGTAATTTTGATGGTCAAAACGACACTTTTATTATTTACATAATTTGTAGGAACTATTTTGTAGTTTTTAAATAATTTTAGAACTTTTTGCTATTTTCTCGTTTTCTAATGTTACAGTTTTTTATGGATTGTGATGCTTTTATCATAAATAGATTGGTTATGAATAACATTTTAAGAGTTTTCTCAATTTCCCTGTCAATTTCTTTGTATTCGTGTGAATTAACAAGTCATTGGACACATGAATTTCTATTTCACTAAGCTCGTTGCGTCATTTTTCTGATAGAATTTTAAATGCAATGCTAAATTGATGTACCAATTTCAAATTTCATTTAAGTGAAAAAAAAAAAAAAGACATTTTAATCCAATGCAGGTCACAACAACAATAGATGGATATACATTTAAAATGACACAATATATTAGAGCACAAAACATGATAACACACTAAAAATGTTATTTTCACACTTTATAGTCGTATATATAATGTTAGCATTGACATTTACATAGTAGATAGTCATAAAGAGTTATTTCATTATCTACCGAAACAAGCTTAAGCCAAGTGATTTAGAAAAATACTTCTTCTAAGAATTGATATTCATATACACTTTTATTGAAAAAAAAAATATTAATTTATATATAGAAGTAATAGAGCTGAACAAATTTTTTTTTTTTTGTTGAAAAAAAAAATGATTCAACTGAAACAGGCCCTCGAGTTGCAAAACAAGCTTTGTATCAACGGGACAATATAGTTCACGGTCCCTTGAAAAATTCATGATTCACAACAATTACACCCTTGTGTACAGAAGAAATAAAGTTGGCCCAAGTACCAAAAGGAAATATTAGAATTATTTTCGTGAGAACCATGATTATGCCCTGCATTTTTAAAACGATATTTGTATAACAATAAAATAAAATATGATTATTAGTTGTAAAAAAAAAAAAAAAAAGAAAGAAAGCATTCTCATAAACATTACTTTTTTAGACAATTTTTATTTATGCAACAAAATGTAAAAATTCTTATGCTAAACTCTATTGGGATATGTTTCGTGTCCCATCAAGATATGTTTTGTGTCTTATCAAGATATTGTTTAGTGTCCCAACAGAATATTTTGTTCCATCGAAATAGCAATATATATATATATAGAAATATATATATATGTATGTATGTATGTATGTATTCTTAATGAGAAACAACAAAATTTTATAGAAAAAGAAAGGGGTACAAAAAAACAAGGAGCGAGAACAAGGAGTCCCCTATCAAAAGGAACAAGACAACAAAAGCAAAAACAATACCAAAACAATCACTGTAATAGAAAATCCCAGCCCCTCAATAAATCTGAAAAAGAAAACATACTAAAGCCTTTTACACGAGAAATCCATAAAGCAACCAAAATATTTATCCTATCCCAAACTTCAATAATATCTCCCTCAACACCATCAAAGATTCTACTGTTCATTTCAAGGCACAAACCCAGGTGACGGATAGAACAGCTACATTCCAAAGCTTCTAATTGGAGCTATTCCTCCCCCATCAAAACGTTTGAATTAAACAGGTCATCAACCCTGGCAGGGATGACCCACGAGACTCCAAAAGCCCCCAGCAATCTACACCAGACCCTCAAAGAAAAAGGGCAATAAAGAAACAAATCCCAAAAATATTAAAATCCCAAAGATAAACCCATCCTCAAAAGTACAGCGTAAAGTAAAAGATTTATCTTCGCTTTAGGTAAACAAATTAACCGAACGTTAATCCTCGCACTTAAGACTCAAAATATAATCCACAACTTTAACAACTTATTGAAAACTGAAGCACAACGCATTTAAGCACCATTATAATTTAGACATTCTAAAATATAAAGTTCAAAGAAGCATCACATGCAAGTTTGCAAAGATTTTTTTGTTCCTCAGCGTTTAAAATTACGACAGAGGCAAATACCAAATCTAAAATAATGAAGAATGACATGCTTATATCTCCCTTAAGCTGACCAAAAAGTGCATTTCTTGGCAAGAATGCTACTGCCTCTGCCATAAAATCAAGGACATAATCTTTTGGATGGTACCCCAATTTCCGAGTAACCCTTCAAAGAAAAATAACAGAGAAAAAAGGACATGGGCAGAAAAGTTCACAAGTGAAATTTAACAAAAATGCTTGTGCCTGTGTCTGATGGGTTTCCGTAGTCATGCTCATGTTGTCCAAATCTAAACATAAGATTTTGCCAGGCATGAGAGGACGACCTATTCATTCCCGCATGAAAACGGAAATATCCACCAAAATAAGTAGATTAGCTTGCACAACGGAAACTGTAATTGTATCTCGCCGTCGTTCCCAAAAGGTTAAAAATTCATGTCCCAAGAATTTAACTTCAAATTTGAATTTCAAAATTCAGGGTAAGAAGCACAACTTCTTTAAAAAAAAAAACTAAAAAGGAGCTTCTTTCAAAGTAAAATGGCAAAGATCATTACTTCTAATGACAAACATGCACCAAACTAAATTTAGTTAAGCCAACATCTTACTTGAACAGATCCACAAGGTTGTTTACGAGATATCTCTGTAAATGTATCATAATGAATGACCAGGAAGTAAAAATCTACAAAATGCAAAACGGTTCATTTTCATGTTAGCCACCAAGAAACTTTCTTTTTTGGTTTAGGAGGAAAATTTCCGTTCATTGATAATAAAATCAACTCCAAAGGAAGAGGATGATGCATCCTCAATAAGCAGAAACAAAGAAAAATGGGAAAAGTAAAACAAAGAAAATGAAAAGAATAACATATTTTGCGACTTAAGACATTAAAAATGCAAAGAATAACATATTTTACAACTTAAAACAATATAGCAATAGAATCAAAATAAACCTGCTCGATAATTTTTAGTTAGTAGTTTGTAACAGTTTGTACACGTGTCAGTTGTCCAATTAGTAGTTCATGTATTTAATTAGCTTATGTAGAGTCTTTCTAATCAATGAAGATCTGAGAAGATTAAGACTTCTCTCACAAGATTCGTCCAAGAATTGCTCCTTCTCGTTCTCTCTCTATATCCAATAGGTTCCCTAGGAACCCTGTCTGCGGCGTTTTCTAAGAGAGATATTAGAGACTCGGTAACTTTTGGCAAGAAGCTGAACAAGTCAAATATGCACAAAGTGAAGTCAAATGCGCAGCAAATAAAGTAATTTTTTTTTAATGAAAAGCACCAAAGTTATGGGGGAGAAGAGTCAACACGTGGAAAAAATAAACAATTTAAGGGAGGAGAAACCTACAGCATAATATCTTCTTCCAGAAGATCTCTACATAATGCTGCAATTAGCCTGTAGATGGAATAATTTAAGTTCAAATATCATTACGAAAGGCTGTGTTATTATAGACGATGGGAACAAGTGTTTCGACCAAAAAATAATCATGAAATAGGAATTATAAAAGATGGAATGATACTTTACATCCTTCATCTACTAATTCTGGGTACAAAGTCCATGCTAAGACTCAAGGTCGTACGAGCATCTAGTTTTTTTAACTTTTGGTTTCAGGGATGAGGGGCTGTTTCCTGGTTTCTAAATCCTCTTATTTATGCCCTGAAGAGCATGAGAATCTGCTTCTTCTTTCTTTTTTTTTTTTTTTTTTTTAATTTTCCTTTGCTACTATTTACTATCTTTTTCCCCTTTCCTAAGCGAACTTGAGAGATGCTTACTTGCTGTTGTCTACTTCAGAAAAGATTGTTACTTGTTTATCAGGGGAAATTAGAAACTAATAGAAACATGGATCCATGACGTCTAATATTTGACGTTCCAACGGAACAAACCAGCATCCGGAGAAGAAAAGCAGGGGCGAGCTAGCATACCTTAGAATAGGTTCTAGGGAAACTCTTGATTTCATGTGTTATCTTGAATGTTCTGACATAGTAGTTTTTTGTGAAATAACACAAATGGTAACTTTTGCACTAAAGGTGTCATTTATTCGTAAATAGAAATAAAATCCTCCGCAGTATTCAGTGCCTACAATTGAACATCAAGAGAAAACCAAAGTAACCACGTATCCCACAAGTCTAAGAAACATGTCATGCTAAAAAAAATAGCAGAGCATGGACGTAAGCATCTAATCTGAGAGGGGCAAAAAATCAGTGTTATAATGGAGATGGGATGTGAATGAAAAAATGACCATCAACAGCGAACAACACTGCATCAAAAGTGCTATTTCCTTTCAAATTTCTCAATTCTTTATTTTCCAAGTTTTCCCTTTTCTACCTTCCATTTTCATTTTTTAACTTTCTCTTCTCTCACAACTTACAAAGCGCATAACTGCTTCAATATGAGTAGAGATGCAAGAACCCGTTCTCGTTAGGTCCACGAGGGCACTAAGTCGGGCCGGCCCTGCCCACGAATTTTATGGGCCGAGTCGACCATGTTTAAATAAAAATTACCTCAACCTAGCCCACACAACGGGTCAATTTTATGTGGGTCAAACTGAGCTGTACCGTGGGCCAAGTTGGATCATGAGATAAGCCTTGAATAAGCTAGCCCATTCGAGCTCATCTACGAGTTAGGATGAATAGACTTATCTTAGCCCATCATGCAATTTTTAATTTTTAATTTTTATTTTTAAACAAGTTAACAAATATAAAAATATAAATATAATGGAAATATGAGAAGGGATATTTTATTTACGATTGCTTTATTAAAAACCTTTCCAAGAAAAATCCAATAGGACAAAACATTAGTATGAAAAAAAGAGTCCAATTAGGATAATTATTCATAAAATATTTACAAATTTACTAAAAAAATTAAAAAAAAAGCTTGTCATGATGTGATGTGTGAGATCTTCTATTAGAGAAGGCCATACTCAACTATGTTTACCTGTGAATAAATATGAAAAAATATATATAAATATATATATATGTATGATATATTTAAATGAAATTAGGCCACAATAGGCATTCGATGGGCTGACCTGTTGTGGGCCTATATGGGCCTTACATGGGTCGGAATGAGCCGGCCCAGCCTGGCCCATCCAAACCTGACTTGGCTCATGATTTTCATGCGCCGTGCCAGACCGGCCTATAGGCTAATGAATGATGGCCCAGTTTAACGTACCAATATTTATAGAATAGGCTGTGCTTTGAATAGTAATAAGTTGTGTTAACCC
Source organism: Artocarpus hirsutus (assembly GCA_946598075.1). Classification (NCBI taxonomy): domain Eukaryota; kingdom Viridiplantae; phylum Streptophyta; class Magnoliopsida; order Rosales; family Moraceae; genus Artocarpus; species Artocarpus hirsutus. The sequence continues at coordinate 14,108 of CAMOHE010053065.1, read as the reverse complement.
AGCACATCGTTGTATCAAGATGGGCTTGAACCGGCCTACTAGTCCCAGCTCATTATTGTATCTCTGAATATGAGACGTTGAAAACCCACGAACTTACAAATTACGTACACTCTCCGAGACGTAATTCAACTCCCATATTTTCGCAATTTTTCACTACTCTTGTCCTAGCATATATAAATTACCATTAATAATAACAAAAATAGAAAAGAAGAAAAAAAAAACTTTGTAAATCACAGACATCACTCTAGTAGGATTACAGTAAGATGAGCGGTTCATCACGAATATCAAGAACATCATACTCCCCATTCTACAAGTCGAGGCTTCAGTACACATCAATATCAACATCTTCTAACCTCTGAGAGAAACTGATAAACTGCAGACATAAAATCCAACACCAATCTAGCACTAAACAGAATCAAAACTCAACAAACAAACAAACAATAAATAGATAAATAAATAAGCATCTAATCCACAAATTTAACTGATACGTTATATATCTAAAAGCTAAACTCGGAATGAAAAAATAAATAAATAAAATATAGGGTTTTGCGCGGGGAAAATAGCATTGTAGGGCCTGTGTTTAAGTTGATGCCCCATTTTTTTGTAAAATTTAAAAAAAGTGTCCACTCTGCTAACTAAAAGAATACAGAGCCCAATTCCAATTCTGAAATATCTACGTGGTTACTCTTCCTTCATTTCCTTCTTTGATTATGACACAACATTTACGGATTGAAAAGTTAACTCCTTAACCCCAGTTTTTTCCCTTTTTTAAATGATACAAAACGAAATTCCGAATTTTTTTTTAAAAAAATCAAGTTTAGGATTATAATTTATATGCGTGACCCAACAAAAGCCATCCTGCCACACAGACTTGAAAAACCACAAAATTCGTTTATATTGTTGAATTCATTTACAACGAACCGACGGTAGCCGCCGGAACGGTTGAGCGACTTGACGGCCTGAGGATGAGCCGGAGTCGCCATGGAAGGAGAAAGGGGTGGTTTGGCGATCAGAAGCTCTGCGTTTTGCGGTTTAAGTTCAACTTTCTCGGCTCCCATACACTTTGAATCTCTTTTTTCTCTGCCGCTGCTTCGGACCCTTTTTTCAGTTCACGCCTTCGTTTTCAAAGGTTTGGGTTAAGGGCTTCCTGGGTGGTTCAGGCGGTTTTTTTCTCTAAAGATTAAATAAAAAATAAATTTTATTTTTGAGAATTTTGATATTTTTTATAAAATCAAACCCTGGTGTACAAGATTAAAAAAACATTAATATTTAACAAAAAATATAAAAATATTTAAAACTTTATCATAAAAGTTTTAATACAAACAAAAAATCAAACTCAAAAATCACAATAATATAAATTAAAGTTCACTAACAACTAAGCTAAAAAGTCAAAATTGCTATTAAATTACATAAGATAACAAGATTAAATTTTAAACTCAAATTGAAGCTTTTTATTTGCGTTGATAAACCACTCCTCTAATATCTTTTGTCGATGTCGTGGTGAGTTTGGCCAACGACGGAGAGACACAACGTGATAGCGACTAGTTGTTGGATGAGGATGGGGGAGGCTATCCATTTCCATAGTTAATCTTGTATATGTTGGTTATTTAATTTTATCTTTTTTTTAGATGCTAATAATGAGTAATTAGAAGAAAGTGTAATTATAGAGTATAGAAAAATACATGTTATATGTATAGAACTTATTTTAAGGACCAATGAAAAATAATCTGTTATAAAAAATTATAAAAATTCTTATATAAAAATATTTTATAATTAAAAATTATAAATATGATAGCTTAGTGGGAGATTTGGGAGGCAATTTGGGTGGGGAATTTAAATAGCTTGGGAAGTTCAAACCACCGAAAATATATTTGTATAATAAAACAAAAACCACTGATTTGGTTTAGATTTGACAATTTGAACGTATAAGCGGATTTTTTGAACACCCTTAATTTGGGGAGCACATCAATAAACATCAATTACAATTATACCCTTTTAATTTAGTTATATTAAGGGTTAATTTTACGAATGGTTTTTGAAGTTTACCCTCTATTCCGGTTTAATCTTCAACATTTAAAAGTCTCGTTTTGATCCTTAATTTATTATGCTGCTTTAATTTTGGTCCTTCTATAAGTTGGATGTTAAATATTTAATAAAATATTCTTAAAATGTCTCATTTTAGTTCCTAATCTATTATTTTGTTTCACTTTTGGCTTCTAATTTATTACTCTATTTTAATTTTGATGCCTCTATTAGCATTGGGAGGTTTATAAATGAGAATCGATCTAAGTAATTGAATACATAATAAAAAAAAAAATCCATTGATATACAGCTAGATATTGTTGGACTATTAGATTATGCCACCTCAATCTCCACGTCTTTTAGCAAAAAGAATATCCCAAACGTTGAAAACCCTAAAAAAAACTAACGAAAATTATGACACCTTCAAAAATTGTCACCCTCTGTTTAGTGTTGGTAAAATTTGAATCTTCATGCATTCATTAAATTTGAGAAATTTTAGTTGAACAATGAGATTTTCTCAAAAATTTAAATTTAAAGGCTTGAAAAATTGAAAGGAAAGAATTGAAATGCTTAAAATCTTGAGGAAAAAAGAAGAAGAAATGTTTGGGATTTTTTTTTTTTTAATTTTCAAGATAAGTTCAATTGAAATTAAAAGACTTAAGAAACACCAAAAAAAAAAAATAACAGTACCAAAAATATGATTTTAAAAAAAATCAATATTTGGGATTAAAGTAAGGAAGTTTTTATGACAGTAACTATCATCTTTTCTACCTATAAGGATCCTAGTTTTAACTGCTGGATTAACTTTTTACCGGTTTGATTTATGATTCGAAACAGTTTTGCATCGTATGCTGTAAATTTTTGATATAGACACTCACAGATCAAAAATTCTAACGACTAAAACGACAATTTTTGCGGTAGGATAAAAGGATTCTTCCTACCTTAAATGTTACTTAAAATATTATTTAATGCATGTTTTAAGGGATAAGAATGTTATATAACATCTTTTAAAAAGGTTAAAACTATCTTACATACTGCAGGTATTTTAGAATTTTGAAACCCCAAATATAAATATATATCTATATATATATATATTTATATATATTGTAAGGGAAAACAGCTTTTATTAGGCTAAATCAGCCATCAACAAATGTAGTACATAACTCGTATCATGAGTACCCTCGCCAACAAAACCATATTTAATAACATTCACGGCAAGAGTATGGGCCACTGTGTTGCCCTCCTTTGCAACCGAACAACATTTCCAAACATTAAAGCGTGATAGGAGTTGAACAATATCAGCGATAGTACGCCCGCACAACTCGAGGGCCTCACTAGCGGTTCGAAGTTTGTCGTTATGCACCCAAGCGATTGCACAAAAGATCTCAAATTCAGAGTCTGAGGCAATATTGCACCATTCAACACACACGGCTTCAAAAGAACAAGCCCTCAAGTATCTTAATTTTGGCCAGAAAGCACATGAATCCCAAACCTGCCGCACAACACAACACTTCTAGAGCGCCTGCCAATTAGTTTCCTTGTCTTCTGAACATCGCTTACACGTTGGAGAGCACTTGATGCCTCTGTAATTTAACGCCTCATAGTAAGGGAGAATATTGTTTGCAGCCCACTATATGAAGTTTTTAACCTTACTAGAAATGTTGAGCCTCCATAACTTTGCCCACCATCGTCTGTCTACTCTTGTTCCAGAACCCTCTGCTCCTCTTTCAACTCCGTTGCTAAGCGGTAATCGGATTGGACAGAATAAACACCCTTTGAGTCATAGTACCACACTAGCAAGTCTTGGTGATGACCGTTGCCTAGAGGGATGCTTGTTATTGCCTCTTGATCAATTGGGAGAAAAATATTGGAGATGAATTCACAGTTCCACTACAGGTACAAGATTAGATCCTTCAAAAGCTAATCGTCGAACTCTTCCCTCTTTGGGGTAATAGGGTGGAATGTAGTTGGCCTAGGTATCGAGGGATCATTAAATAAGTAAATGTTCTGCCTAGATCCCACCCGCCATCGATGCCCTCATTTCAGTAAGTCCCGACCCCAAAGGAGACTATGCCAAGTAAATAAAGCGTTGTTTCCAATGGTAGCATCTAACACAGACATATTGGGGAAATATTTCGCCTTAAACACACTCACCACAAAGTATTCGGACCTGCTAATAATAGGCCATATCTGCTTTCCCAACAAAGCTTGATTGTATGCTTCGACATCTCAAAATTCCATACCCCCCATCAAGCTTAGGCTTACACAACCTCTCTCACCTAATCCAACGGAGATGCTTTTCTATCTCATTACCACCCCACCAAAATCTAAAGATTTGACCTTGGATCTCTTGGCATAGAGTTTTAGGAATCCGAAACACACTTATGGTGTAAGTTGTGGTCGATTGGGCTACTTCTTTGATGTGGATTTCTCATTCCGCCATTGAGAAAAGCTGTCCCCTCTATAGTTGTAGCTTTCGGAGCACCTTATCTTTAACCGCGTCAAATGTAGCTTTAATCCATATTCATAGTACATTACCATATTTGTCGAAGAAAAATCTTAACAACCTAATATTTTGTTATCATTGTAGTAATGATATGGTTAGTAGCGGATATAGCCGGGTATCAAAAGCTACATAGGAATTAAAAACATAATCAAATCAACTTTACTTAAAATTAATGAGAAAAAATACAAATATTTTTTGAGATTCCTCACAGGAGGCCCACCGGGGAGTGGTTGGAAGGTTTGCAAAAGATGGAACAGGGAAAGAGTGAAGAGGACAAGAGACATCTTCGTTCTTTGATAAAGAAGTTGTGTGTCCTTTTACCGGCTTTGGAGCTTTATTTTAGAGCCCATTTTGAAGTGTTTTCATTGCAGCATTCGTAGCTGAATTGTGTTTATTAGGATGAATACTAAATTTTTATTATAATGCAGATTCCTTCTACAATATTGCTTTCTTGGACTGCTAAATTATTTTCTTCATTGATGTTCTCTTTATTTATGTCAACTCGTCATCTTTCTGAAGCTTGAAGTGATACAAAATTTCAACTTTTCACATGACTTTTTCCTTACCAAGCGAGTGTTGGGGAATCAAGTTCTAATTGCTACAATGTAAAATTTGTTGGAAAAAAAGAGTATGCAGTGAAATTTTAAAAATTTTAAATTAAAGTATTTTTCAAAACACAAGTTAAACATACTATATACATAAATTAATGACAGATCTTACTAACATTTTGTATACCAAAATAGGCTCGAAACTGTTTAGAGAAGAACATTCCAGGAAAGCTTCAACCAACTGGTCTTCTTTGCTATTCTTTATCCACGATCGGAGTGTGAATCGTTACATGTCTACAACTCTTCCTCTGGTGACTCACCTTCCAACCACTTGAGAAGACTTAGAGCTAAGGTTATTGATTGTGAACAATAGCTCTCAGTAAGTTTTAGAGTTTTTCAAACTAGAATACTCACTCTATGCTTCTCAACTGATCTGAATAACTGAGAAAACTTACCCCCTATTTATAATGGTTGAGTATGGGGTTAATCCTTATTAGATTGGCCTCAAAATTAGAATCTGGATCAACTTCTGATAAAAACGTGTCTAAAACGAGTATACAGATTATCACAGGATCAGCAGATCGAACTTTCCCATCGGCCTATCGAACTTACTCCATCGGTAGGCCGAACTAACGCATTGGCCTGCTGAACTTGCGATAATTTGATCCTTGAGAATATCTTATTTTCCACATGAGATTCTTAGATAAAGCCTCAGTTTTAATTCAAATAATCTAATAGAAAAGTTATCTGATCAAAACAGTCATATCTTGATAATTTCATAGAAAATAAAATATTATCCCAATAATTCAACATAGTTGATCTTGAATCAATTTACAAAATTAATTCAACCGATAAATTTATATGAATTATTAAATCTGATCTTATTGAATTTTAGCCAATCTAATAATTTTGACATAAGTCATCAATATGTAAGAAAAACATGTCGTATCGTTACAGGATTTTTTATGAGCTAGCAAAGGGGAGCCGATAGACATATACTGTTCAAGCTCCTATAATTATAAAGTACAATATCCCAGATACATACTTTACAATTATTAACTCTAACGTTATTACACTAAAAGCTTAGAGCTGTACTCTTGAACTACATAAAATTACAAAGCTTCATTAAACTAACCGTCTATGACATATCATAATGTGTTACATCCCCATAGGATTTTTATAATCAACTTGAGGATAAATTCTGTTATACCTTCTCGATTTTTTTTTATCTTACGTTCTATTATCGTGCCATTAGAAAACTTACTATCCAAAGATAGTATGCCATTCAGTTACAACTACGTATCCCAATGGTTGAGCATTCCAGTCTTCCAATTACAAGATAACACATATAAGAGAATATCATTAACTCTACAAAAAGAGCTATAGATACTCTATTTATGAATGACAAGTGTATACAATCATGAGTCATGTCTGTAACATACGAGTATGTATATACTATCACAAAGTCAGAATGTCACCTTTTGATATATCAAACGACATAAGTCAAGAATACATGCCCATTATTTATTTCAAGATTAAGGCATAATACATATGATTGTTTAAAGTAAATTGATTAAACATATGGAATTACTAACCAAATCAATTCATCTTTTTGTCTCCGATCCAATACATCGTCACCGATGACAATGCACTAATGTTTCTACTCGTGGAGTCTTACTCTGTTGATCAAGACAAGCCATCTCCCGTTAGGGATGTAAACAATAGAACATTCTTAACATGAATAAAGTGCCCAACTTTATTCTCTCGATTGCATATCTTATGATTTAGACCATACTTTTAAGATTTATGTCTTTCGCATAATCTGTGTATCATATGCATGATTCTTAAATCTTTAGACTGACAATTTTAAACTTTTGTTTGCTTATCATACATTCAACAAAGATGAACATAAAGAGGACAACATTTGGTATATGAACAATAAATAAACTCTTTAATTATAAAATGTATCCACAAACATATTACAACATTTTACACCTTAGGGAATCATGTTTAACAATCTCCCACTTGCACTAAATAAGTAAATATGATATATCTCACATCCCTATAGCTTCCACATGCCTCTTGAAAACCCTCGCAGTTAATCTCTTCATGAATCGATCAGCTAAATTATCCTTAGACGCAATTTTGCATACAACAACATACCCGTCCTCAACAAAGTCCTTTATCATATGATAATTTTGATGAATATATTACTCTTCTTGTGAAAACTTGGTTCCTTAGCATTAGCTATCACTGCAGTGTTATCATAATATAGCGATACCGCCTTATCTATACTAGGAGCTACCTTAAGATTATCGAGAATTTGCAGAGCCATACTGCTTCTTTCGAAGCATCACTAGCTGCCACATACTCAGCCTCTGTCATTGAATCCGAAGTGCAATCTTTCTTGACACTTCTCCGAACATGGCACCATCGCCGAAAGTAAACACAAAACGAGAAGTCAATCTTCTTGAATCCAAATAGAATTGAAAATATGAATCAGTATATCCTAGAGGTGTGAGATCCTCACCCGAATACACAAGTATATACCCTCAAGTCCTTCTTAGGTACTTGAAAATATGCTTGACTGTAACCTAGTGGTTTGGTCCTAGATCTGACTAAAATCGACTTACTATCCTAATCGCATAACAAATTTTCGATCGTGTATAAAGCATAGCATACATGAGACTACCCACCGACAAAACATAAGGCACATTCTTCATATATTCTCTCTTTTCATGAGACTTTGGTGAGTTTTTCTTAGAAAGAGCAATTTCAAATCTAGATGGTTGCCCACTTTTCTTTGAATTTTGCATTGCATACATCTCGAGAATTTTATCTATGTAGCCCGCTTAGGATAAAGCTATCATTTTGTTCTTTCTATCTTCAAAGATCTGGATACTGAGAACATAATTAGCTTCACCAATAGCTTCACCTAAGTCTTTCCTATCAAACTGCTTGGTCATCCATAATTTGACCGATGACAATGCCCTAATGTCATTGCCAATTAACAAAATGTTATCTATATAGAGCAGTAGAAAAACCACTTTTTCATCCTTAACGTATTTGTAAACACATGGTTCGTCCATGTTTTGTTCGAACCCATAAGTCTTGATCACCTGATCAAATATTATGTTCTAAGAATAGGAAGCCTGCTTAAGTCCACAAATTAACTTTAGCAGCTTGTAAACCTTACTCTCTTGACCCTTGGCCTTGAACCTATTTGGCTGTACTATATATATGAACTCATCAAGACAACCATTTAGAAAGGCCGTCTTAACATCTATCTTTCAAATCTCAAAGTCAAGAGTGGTAGCTATGAATAAGAGAATACGAATGGACTTAAGCATGGCTACAAGCTAAAAGGTTTCCTCATAATAAATTCCTTCCTTTTGTGTGTATCCTTTAACTATCAGTCTAGCCTTATAGATTTTGACTTTCCTATTTGTTCTTCTCTTTCTTATATAGATTCACTTACCGCCTATGGGTTTACCCCTTTAGGATGATCCACAATTCCTAGACCCGATTAGTCTCCATAGACTTCATCTAAGTGTTCATAGCTTCTGTCTAAAGCTTTGAATCAGCATCCTTCGTAGCCTCTGCATAAGTATAAGGATCCCTTTCTTCTTGTTCAACTGGTTCGAGCAAGTAACCTTCACCATTGAACATATACCTCTCGAGTTGACGCTCGATCCTCCCACTACATCGAAGCCCCTTAGATTGTTGTTCGGTGAGTTTTTTACATTGATTGGATTGGTTTCAACTAGAACCCCTGGAGTGATCAAATCACTCGCCAACTCCTCGAATATCACTTTACTTCGAGGCTTAAAGTCGTTTATGTAACTTTCCTTCAGGAATATTGCATTTGTTGAAATCATGACTTTATTTTCCTTTAGGTTATAGAAATAACCCCCTTTAGTCCCTTTTGGATATCTTGCGAACACGCAAACTTCTGAACGTGCTTTCAACTTTTTCGCTTCCTTATACAGGACATGAGCCAAACTTTCCCATATGCGAATATGGTTTAAGGATATCTTCCTACCCATCCACAACTCATGAGGAGCTTTAGGAACTAATTTTGAAGGCATATTATTTAAAAGATAACATGCGGTTTGTAGTACATATCTGCAAAAGTATAAACGCAATGTCGCATAACTCATCATGGAACTGACCATGTCCAACAAAGTCCTATTTCTTCTCTTAGCAATGCCATTGCGATGTCAAATGGAATAAAATTTCATTCTCTAATAAGTATTCCAAGAACTCATTAGAGAGGTATTCACTACCTTGATTAGATCAAAGTGCCTTTATGGATTCATCGAATTGCTTTTTTGCTTTAGCCCAAAACTCCCTGAACTTGTCAAAAGTTTTGCGTTTATAATGCATTAGGTAAACATACTCATACCTTAAGTAATCATCAATAAAAGTCACAAAGTACTCATACCCCCCTTGCGTCCTGATGTTCATGAGGCTACAAATATCATTATGCACAAGCTTTAGAACCACTTTGGCCCTATTGCCCTTAGACCTAAATGGTCTTTTGGTCATTTTGCCTTCCAAACAAGATTCACATTGTGGTATAGATTTCACCTCTAAATGACTTAAAGGTTCATCCCTTACCAAGTTCCTATTTAAGCTAATATGACTTAAACACAAATGCCAAAGATAAGTCTTATTAGAGTAAGAAGTTTTAAGTCTTTTTGAGTTATTATCATTAACCTTGGTGTTAAGCAGTATGTTGATCTTAGATTTGATAAAATATAGATTGTTTTGCATCCATCCATCATACATAAAAGATTTGTTTTTACAAATCACCACTTTATTATTAAAAGAAACTAAATAAGAATCTTTAAATAAACAAGCTACAGATATTAAATTCCTTTCAAGTGTCAGAACATAAAAACAATCTTTCAACTAAAATCCTATAATAATCAAAATAAAGATGGACGCCTCCCACTGCTTCAGCTAACATTAAAGATCCATTGCCCATCTGCAACGTGACGTCCTTATGTAGCTGACTTCTTGTTTCTTTGAACCCCTGTAGAGAAACACCAACATGATTAGTTGCTCCAAAATCTTGACCTAAGTGTCACTTGATTCCTCAACTAAACAAGTTTCAACAACTAAAAGATCACACTTACCTCCTCAAGAAAGGAAGTCCTTGTAATTCTTCTTAATGTGCCCAAACTTCCCACAGTAAAAACACTTCAACTTATTTTGGTTCTTCTTTTTCTTCTTCTTCTTCTTATTCTTGCTATTTGTAAGAATAGAAGGCTTCCCATGCTTAGCCCTCTGCTTCCTTCCATTCCTAAGATTAGGATTGGAACTAGATATGGTCGCCAAGTTGGCCTTCCCATTCATAAGAGTTTCCTTGATCAGATTTTCAAACTGCTGTAACTATTTCATCAACTCCATCAAGGTCACATCCTGTCTGTTGCTCAAATTATAAGAAGCTCTAAACGAGAATGAATTCCTTAGATAGAGTCTCAAAGATCATAGTCATCTGTGACTCAACATCGATATCAACTCCATGAGTTTGTGCCTTAGTGAGGTAACCCATGACCAACATTATATGCTCCTTCATAGGAGTCCCCGGCCTTTGTTGGTAGTTCAAAAGTTTTCAAAGACCCCATTGCCGTTTTGTTAGGGCTTGGCCTTCAAAAATATCTTTAAGATTTTTAAGATCTGCTTCGTAGTCTCATAATCTTCATGTTTAGCCTGTAGCACGTTATTCATGCTAACCATAACATAACAACAGGCCTAATCTTTAGCATCTTTCCAGCAATCACAGGCTTAGATTTGCTCATTAGTGAATTCCCTGGTAGGTTCGAGAAGACACGGTGATGTCAGCACAAATTTCAATTTCTCAAAGGATAGGACCATATTCAGGTTCCTTTTCCAATCATTATAATTCTCACTAATTAATTGGTTCTCATTGAGCATCAAAGATAAAGTGCTTTTAGACATTTTAATCTACAATACCAAATATAAGCAAACAATCCATAATAGTCTAGTAAGATAACACAAGCATAGAATTGTGTTTATGTGTCAAAACCTTGAAAAAATCATAACCTTACAACGATAATTCTTAACTCAGAATTCAACAAACCGCCTAGGGGAAACTTGCCAAATTCAATTAGGAACACGGATTCCCTCTAATTAATGTATGCTATCTAGAACCCGTCTGATCTAGCATATATTAATAATCTTTTGTTTTTTTTTTTGCTATTGATTTCATTAACAGAGCTCATAGGGGAGGTTAATAACCAAATTATATAAAAACCCTATAGTTCTAACTCTCTAAAAAATTAAATTCAAGCATAGGAGAGAACAAGATCACATAATCTAGATATATAGCATGATTACAAATTCATAAATTTACGTAAACATCATGGCCATGATACCAATTGTTGGAAATAAAAAAAAAGCACGTAGCAGAATTTTAAAAAAATTTAAATCAAAGTATTTTTCAAAACACAAGTTAGACATGCTGTAGACATAAATTAATGACAAATCTTGCTAACCTTTTGTATACCAAAATAGGCTCAAATTTGAGTAGAGAGGAATATTCCATAAGTATCTCAACAAACTGATCTTCTTTGCTATTCTCTATCTACGATTTGAGTGTAGGTGGTCACACATCGTACATCTCTTTATCGGGGGACTCTTCTTCTAACCACTTAAGAAGACCTAGAGCTAACGTTATTGATTGTGAACAATAGCTCTTAGGGAGTTTCAAAGTTTTTTAGACTGAAGTACTCACTTTATGCTTCTCTACTGGTCTGAATAACTGAAAAAACTTACTCCCTATTATAATGGTCAAATCTAGGGTTAATCCCTATCAAATTAGGCCTCAAAATTTGAATCTGGATCAACTTCTGATGAAAAACGCATCTAAAATGAGTATATAGACTATCGTAGGATCGGTAGGCTGAACTTTCCCATTGGCTTGCCAAACTTACTCCATCAGTAGGCCAAACTAATGCATCGACTTGCCAAACTTGTGATAATTTGATCTTTGAAAATATCTTATTTTCCATCTGAGATTCTTAGATAGAGCCTCAATTTTAATTCAAATAATCCAATAAAAAAAGTTATTTGATCAAAACAATCATATCTAGATAATCTCATAGAAAATAAAATGTACCCAATAATTCAACAAGTTCATCTTGAATTGATTCACAAAATTCATTCAACCGATAAACTAACATGAATTATTAAATCTACTCTATTGAATTTTAGCTAATCTAATAATTAACATAAATTACCAATATGTAAGAAAAACATGCCGTATCATTACAGGATTTATTATGAGCTAGCAAAGGAGACCCGATGGACATATACAGTTCAAGCTTCTATAATTAAAAAATGTAATATCCTAGAAACATATTTTATAATTATCAACTCTAACGCTACTCCACTAAAAGTTAGAGTTGCACTCTCGAACAATTTAAAATTAGGAAGCTTTATTCAACTAACCATCCATGACATATCATAATGCGTTATATCCCCTTAGGATATTCATAATCGGCTTAAGGATAAATTTTATTATATCTTTTCAATTATTTTTATCTTACGTTCTATTATCACACCATTGGAAAACTTACTATCCAAAGACAGTATGCCATTTGGTTACACCTATGTATCCAAATGTTGAGCATTTTAGTCTTTCAATTATAAGATAATGCATATAAGAGAATATCATCAACTCTACAAAAAGAGCTATAGATTCTATATCTATGAATAGCAAGTCTATGTAATCAAGAGTTATGTCTCCAATATACCACTATGCATACCATCATAAAGTCAGGGTGCCACCTTTTGGTATATCGAAAGACACAAGTCAAGAATACAGGCCTATTAGTCATTTTCAAGATTAAGAAACAACACATGATTGTCTAAAGTGAATTGATTTGCACAAACATAATTATTATCCAAATCAATGTAACTCTATGTTTCGATCCAATACATCGTCACCTATGATAATGCACTAATGTTTCTACTCGTAGAGTCCCACTCTGATGACCAAGAGAAGCCATCTCCCGTTAGAAATGTAGACAACATAATAATATTAGCATAAATAAAGCGTCCAACTTTATTCCCTCGATTACTGATCTTATTATTTAAACCATCACCTTTAAGATTCATGTCTTTCGCATAATCTGTCCATCATTTGCATAATTATTAAAGGTTTAGACTGACAGTCTCTGACTTTTGTTTGCTTATTATACATTCAACAAATATGAACATAAAAAGGATAACATTTGGTATATGAACAATAAACAAACTCTTTATTGATAAAATATCTCCAAAAATATATTACAGTATTTTACTCCTTAGAGCACCATGTCTAACAAAACTTTCATATGTTGGTGGAACAAGCTTTGGGCATCCAAGATTCCAAACAAGATAAGATCATGTTTGGAGAGCAACGAGTAATGCTATAGCTATTTGTTCCAATTTGAACACTCATGGAATTTTGTCTTGCTATTTGCCCTTGTTGTAAGGAGGACATTGAAGTTGTCACTCACACCTTATGATCTTGTGAAGCAGTGTTAATAGTTAGATTAAAAAGTTCATTGTCGAAGTTGATTCAGCGACTCAACCAAGGGCCTTTCCATAGTCATTGTTGTTAGACATGTATGCCCTAAGGAGTAAAAATGTAATGAGTTTTTGAAGACATTTTTATCAATAAAGAATTCATTTATTATTTATATACCAAATCTTGTCCTCTTTACGTTCATATTTGTTGAATGTATGATAAGCAAACAATAGTTTGAGACTGTCGGTCTAAACCTTTCAGAATTGGGCATATGATGGACAGATTATGCAGAAGACACGATTCTTATGGTGACGGTCTAAATCATAAGATCCACAATCGAGGGAATAAAGTTCGGTGCTTTATTTATGTAAAGATTGTTATGTTGTCTATATCCCTATTGGGAGATGGTTTGTCTTGACCATCGGAGGTGGACTCCGTGAATAGAAACATTGGCACGTTGTCATAGGTGACGATATGTTGGATCGGGACA
>CAMOHE010053064.1:0-12445 GCA_946598075.1 Artocarpus hirsutus | reverse complement strand
ATATTGTATATATGTATATGTATGAAACTTGGTAATGAATAACTATGGTATCCACGAAATATGATCATAATAAATCTCATAATCTGGAATATGATGAAAACTAACTAACCATGCAGGTTTAAATGTGGTAAGAATAAACCTTAAGGTGAGTAATGGTTTTCCCTACTGAGCATATTGTCTCTCATCCCCTGTTATATTCATCTTTTCAGGATTCACTAAGTGTGAGGTGGCTACAAGAAAAATAGTTGGAGAAGTTATGTAGCTATATTACGTTGAGATTGTTTTGAATGCAACGAATGATCTTCATGATAATGTAAGCATCGATTGTTATTTTCTGTGACTGTATTAAGATTTGTTGAGGGTTGAAATGATGATGATGACAGTTGTATATTATTAAAATCTAAGGTGCTACATTAAACTATGGTTTATTTATTTGTTTATGTCTTTATTTTAATTTAAGAGTTTTTATTTAAGTCTCGGGCAAATTACTTTGACGATTTGTATTTATTTTTTAATCTTTATTTTATTTAATAAAAACTGTTAACCCCCATTTAGGGGCGTTACAGACCATAACCAGATCCATATCCTCCCTTAAAGCTTTCGTATTCAGTCGTCCTCGCATATCTAGATCCGTGCTCTGAACTCGGTTCATCTGACTCAAGCCCCAAACCGTACCCAGATCCGTATTGGGTTCCTCCATAGGCGGGGCCAGGACCAGGGCCAAGGCACAAGTTAGGGCAGCGATAGCTACTGTACTCGTTCTCGAGGACATTGTCAGCGTAGGCATTGGGTTCGGTAGAGAAAGAGAATTGGGAGCGATCATAGTCGAAGTCGTCAGATCGAAGAGGGTAGCAGGTCTCATCGGAGGAAGGGATGGGGCAGCCGTAGGTGAGGTGCAGGTCAAATCCACCGCCGAACGGTGTTGGATTGAACTCATCGAACTCATCGATGACGTCCTCGCAGTGGGAGTAGTACGGCATGATTTTTTCTCTTTCCCTTTTTTTTGACAAACGTTTTTTGTGTAATGACGGGAGTGTCGGATCTGGGACTGTTTTCATAGTTGACATTTTTGGGTGGTTGAAACCGCATCATTTTTTGGGGGACAGGTGAAGTGGGGTGTGGGCCATTGGGCCTGGCTTGTCAATGGAGAGATGGCCCATTACTTATCCGTTTTGCCTTTTTTGACCTCGATGTTTGAAAATGATATAGCTTGTTGGCAAGTGAATAATTGAAGAATAGATTATAGAAAAATCAACAATTTTTTTTCCATAAATTGATTCTCAGATTTTTCTCAAACTATGGAGGATTTTGATATTTGGGTATAATAATTTATTTTTTCAAGTATCTTGAGGTATTATTTCGGTTGTGATTTTGACTGAAACAATGCACTACCTGATGACACAGAGGATCAATATTGTTGAATGTTTATACCTTCATTAGAAAATATTGGTGTTTTTCTTTTCAAAAGAAAATACTTTCAAATGTCAAATATTTTCACACATTTTCCCTAAATTTTATTAACTTATATGCTTCTAAAAAAGGTGGATGGGCCTAGCACTCTTTGAATTATTTAGAAAGCTCTTATAAGAATTTTAGAGACAAATATTATTAGGTTGTTTGAAAAAACAATTAAAATCAATAGTTTTGGTATGAAAATTATAACATATGAGAGTTTTATACTATAGTTTTTTACAGTAGCATATGAAAGTTTTATATTGTTTACAGTTGTAATTGATATTGCTCCTCCAAACAACTCATATAAACAAAAATTTATCAATTCTATCGAAAAATAATGTTTCAAAATTCGGGGGATGAATTTGGATAAATATGATACTTTAAAGCACATAATATATATTTCAAAATTTGAGTGGCATATTGATATAAGTGACATAATTCAGGAGAATTCGTAAAATTGACTCTTAACTTTAAAAGAGTTAAATGCATTGGTGCACGTTGTATTTATCAATTTTTTTGGCAATTTTGTCTTCTAAGTTTTCAATTGCGCTAACTAGAATCCTAAACTAAAAAAATTTTGTTGAAATTATGGAGCAGTAATTAACGAAAATCAATAGATGGGCAAAAATTACCCAAGTTTTTCAAACGAGCGCACAGACTTTTGTTGATGGTCAACGTAAACCTTGAACGCATCCACTGTTATATTGCCATTAATTGGATTGTATCAATAAGATGCGCAAATTTAGGGTCATCAAATGTGAAAATTAAAAGTTTAGAATGTAATGTATAAATGACAATAAATTTACAGGGTATGCTATATTCTTCTTTTCAACTAAAATTTTTGGTTGTCATAATTTAATTTTTTAACGATGGTAAAAGTTTTTAGTAACTACAATAAAAATTATAAAGTAAAAAGTTGTTACAGTGTAAAGCTCTCATATAATATAGTGTTTTGAACCAATTGGTTTGAACCCATTGCTTTAAATCAAAGTTTTCAAACATCCTATAAATTTCTCATGGTGTCAATAAAAAGTAAACTATAATGTAAAATTCTCATATATTACAATGTTTTTAATTAATAAGGTGTTTGGCACCTACGGTTGGAAACCAAAGCAGCTACAGTATTTTTAACTAATAGCTTGTTCTGCAGCTTCAATGTAAAGTAAAAATAATTACAGTACAAAAATTTTAACAGATCAATGTTTTAAATCAATAACAGTTCTAACCTGGTTTCATTCTTGGGTGCCAAACAAAAACTAAATTATTTCAACTAATACTACCAAATATCCTGCTAGAATCCAATGCTGGATTTATAAAATCCAAAAAAAAAAAAAAATGGATTCGTTTAGCAGAAACCATGAGGACACGCACAGGGTAACCTTTTCCCCTCCCCCTCGTACCGCGTAACGCCGTAAATCTAAAACCATTTGACGACAAACTAAAAACCTCAACAAGATTCTTGATTTGCCTTCACAGCTATCTAATTCTAGACTAGAAAAAGAAAGGCACCCAAAAAAAAAAAAAAAAAAAAAAAACATATAGGTTCTATTCCAGTTTGATCTTTAGAGGTTTTGTTCAACGTTAAGATTAAAACCCATCATCGATCTAATCGCCATTGTAACACTCCCACAAAACAAAAAAAAAAAAAAATCTCATTCTCTTTCCTTAAATGGCTTCTCATGTGATAACGGTGGCACAGGACGGCACCGGGGACTACCGGACGGTACAGGAGGCAATTGACGCCATCCCTCTGTGCAACACGTGTCGGACTGTGATTCGCGTGTCTCCGGGCATTTACAGACAGCCGGTTTACGTTCCCAAGACCAAGAACCTCATCACTCTCGCCGGGCTCCGCCCGGAGGACACCGTCCTCACCTGGAACAACACCGCCACTAAGATCGACCACCACCAGGTAAAATACAATTTTTTGGTCCTACTTAGTTGAGCTCCGGACACGTGGAGGGCTCTAAATGGCTGATTGATTAACGGGTTTGGCCTTTTTTTTTTTGGTGGTGGTGAAGGCGACTCGGGTGATTGGCACAGGGACGTTTGGGTGTGGGAGTACCATTGTTGAAGGAGAAGACTTTATTGCTGAAAATATCACTTTTGAGAACTCTTCTTCTGAGGTAATGTGTTGCTTTTTTCTTTTAGTTTTTCTGAAATGGACAGTTTTGAAATTTGTTTGAGCTTTTTTGTACTTGAATAAGATTCAACTTTTGGGGTTTATTTTGGTGAAATCCATCAGTTTTCAGCTGTTTGGGTTTGGTATATGCTGAAACGTGAAATTAATGTAATTATGTATGAATCAGTTCTATAAATATAATTTCACTTTCTTGGATTGTTATATGACTACAGTTATATATGTACGGGTTGTTATGTGTCTTAACTTGTCTTTTGTTATGTTTTCTATTCAAGTTCTTTTGTTTGTTATAAAGCAATCAGAGACTCATTTAAAATTTCGATCTGAGGTTTTGATAGTCATCATACTTTTATGGGTATTTCTATGTTAGTGTATATCCCGAAGCTGCAATTTTTGAAGGTTAGATCCATATCAGAATCGGACATTCCATACAATATGCAAATGTGACGGAATTTGAATAAGATCTTTTTTCTCCCTTTGATGTTTCTTCCCGCTTTTGGTAGGGTTCAGGTCAAGCTGTGGCGATTAGAGTGACAGCCGATCGGTGTGCCTTCTACAATTGCAGATTCCTCGGATGGCAGGTGGTTTAATTTTTTCTTGCATTTAAGAATTTGAAGGGATTGGTGAACAACTAAATGGATTTAGTGTTCAACTTCACTACCTGCGATTGCCTTCTCCTTAGGAATGATTAGAAATAAATACCAGGAACAAATATTTATATAGCTATAGGATTTATCCTAATTTCTTAATATGATTTTTCACAGGACACTCTATACTTGCATTATGGAAAGCAGTATCTTAAAGATTGTTACATTGAAGGAAGCGTGGACTTCATTTTCGGCAATAGCACTGCCCTTTTGGAACACTGTCACATCCATTGCAAGTCGGCAGGTTTCATAACCGCACAGAGTAGGAAATCCTCTCAAGAGACAACTGGTTACGTGTTTTTGAGGTGTGTAATTGACCACTCAATTTTTCTTTTTTCTTTTTTTTTTGAAATGTTTGGGTTATTACAACTTGTGCTTTTCTGGTCTATTTTGTCAATCTGGAATGATAATTTTTCATGGAAGATCATATGGATCAAGAGATACATACATACATACATACATATATATATATATATATATATATATATTACATTTTTAATCTGTATTATGTGAGTTCCATACAGGCTTTTCATTCTTATCTGTTAAGGATGTGGGGTATTGGTGCAGATGTGTAATCACTGGCAATGGAGGAACTTCGTATGCATACCTAGGACGACCTTGGGGACCTTTCGGGAGAGTCGTGTTTGCATAT
Source organism: Artocarpus hirsutus (assembly GCA_946598075.1). Classification (NCBI taxonomy): domain Eukaryota; kingdom Viridiplantae; phylum Streptophyta; class Magnoliopsida; order Rosales; family Moraceae; genus Artocarpus; species Artocarpus hirsutus. The sequence continues at coordinate 7,551 of CAMOHE010053064.1, read as the reverse complement.
ACATACATTGATGGATGCATCAAACATGTGGGCTGGAATAACTGGGGTAAAGCCGAGAATGAAAGAAGTGCTTGTTTCTATGAATACAGGTACACCCTCAGTTCCTTCACCTTTCATGGTACTGCCATAATCCAATTTTACTTTTTGATGCATTTCTATGTTTAATGATATCTTCTTCAATATGAGATTGTGTTGATTTTTCAAAATTTTTGCAACTTTTTTCATATGCGTGCTCATCAGACGAATATGAAAAGCCTTGCTTTAGATTTTAGCACATGCCCTTTTTCATTTCAATGAAAATTGCAGGTGTTTTGGGCCTGGGAGTTGCCCGTCGAAACGGGTGACGTGGTGTAGAGAACTCATGGACGAGGAAGCAGAACAGTTCCTCATGCACTCTTTTATCGACCCGAATGCAGACAGGCCTTGGCTTGCTCAGAGAATGGCCTTGAGGATACCATTTTCTGCTTAAGATCATACGGTTGAAGCTGAGATGCACCACTCCGAGGCAGAAAAGACGAGAGAATTGAGGATAACCAAAATCTTTTACAGCTCTGTAAACAAGTGAAGACTAAATAATGTGCTCTATTTGTGTGAAATATTGGAAAGAACTTTTAATGTATTACACTCGCTTTGAGGAATATTGTGTGATATAAGCTTCGAGAGTTTAATGAGGCACTAGTGTTGTTTTATTTAAATGTGTCGTTTTCTGTTCCCTTCTAACTTTATTATGCTACTTCGTCTGGATCTGGCTGGTATTTTTTTTTTTCCGTTAGAAAAAAAAAGGAGAATTGGAGATGCGGGGGATCGAACGCCGTGCCTCTCGCATGCAAAGCGAGCGCTCTACCATTTGAGCTACATCCCCAGTTAGGGTTACTCGATATATTTAGATTAATTATTTTTTGGAGCTTTTATATGGAATTATTTTTCCCATCCACAGCACCGCGCCCCCCTCCCCACTTTATCTTTACGCATGGGAAATTCACCAATAATCAGAATACGATCACAAGAACCTGGCTCTCTCTTTCTCTCTTTCTTTCTATTTTGTTTTATTTTATTTTATTTTTGCAGGTGAATATTACGAGAACCTTGCTTGAAACAATTAAGCGGAATCTTGTGCTTTAACGGGGGAAAAAAAAAGGAGAAGCTTTGAGAATCGACAAACCTCCTAATCATTTCATCCAACATTGTCAGCGCATTATTGTCGATCAATTCGCCTTTTGCTTCCCAATAAATTCTGCCCAAACTTCTCATGTAGCTGTTGGTCCTCATTTGTCCTTTTGTTGCAGCTCAAGCACCCAGTGCGGCTCAACCTTTTGTTGGCTTTATTTTTATTTAATTTTTCCGCAGAGCATCCTTGATCAATTCATTTGATCGTTGAACATCCAATATGGCTTCATCAGCTTCCCAAGGTACGATCTTTATTTATTTATCTATTTATTTTTTATTTATGGAATTTCATGATTGTAAAATGAACCCTTTTTTTTTTTTTGGAGAGAGACCTTAATTTTTTTTTAATTGATTTTCTAATGGTAGAATGGTTCTCTTTTTTTCACAGCAATCGCTATCGTTATTATGGGGGTTAGTGGAGCTGGAAAATCGTAAGCCTTACAATTTGAGCATTTTGGTCTTCTGGGTGTTCTTCTTTGTTAAAAATTTAAACTTTCTACTGCACTTTATTTGATAAATCTCTTATGTGAATTTGTTGAAGTGGAAATTATAGCTAAAAATAACTCTACTAATCATGCTTGAGACAGGAAAATAAATGCACACAAAAAAACAACCTATACACAAACCAATGGAACACTATCTTTGTTATTAAATGGATGAGTTCCATTTTTAGTTTGAAACTATAGCTAAATCTTATTTTAGTCCCTGATTTTTAAAACATCTCAAAAAATGTTTCCGAACTACAAAAGTTATCCCAAAGTAGTCATGTTGTCTGCCCGACTGTTAAAATCTGGACAAAAAAAGGTACAAAGCCGTCCCCTAATTTGTAAATCACAAAATTAACTTCTACTAAACTACGCACAATCCTCTCATGTCTTTTTCTGTCATGACTTTACACTCGGATGGACAAAATGATTAATTTTGTACAATAAAACAGGGAGCAAAATGAGGTTCCTAAGTTAAGACTAGAAAATGAGATTAACTGTTACTTCAATGCAATTTTCTGGTGGTTCTCATGTATTTGGGTGCATGTTTTGACAGCACAATAGGTGAGATGCTGGCAAAAGAGACAAATTTTAGCTTCATTGATGCAGACGATTTCCATCCAAAATCAAACAAAGGTTTATATTGAAGCTTAAACTTGCATATGCTTAATTTTCTTTTCCCTATTCTTCTTTGGGGATTTTAGATCATTTTCTATGCTGTAGAGCCTTAAAATATATTTCATCTTTTCAAATAATAGAAAAGATGCAGAATGGGATCCCTCTCTCTGAAGAAGACCGGATTCCGTGGCTCGAAACGCTTCGAGATGCCTTGAGAGAGAGTATAGTTAGCAGGAGAAGTGTGATTCTGGGGTGCTCAGCTCTACAAAAGAGATACAGAGAAATCATTAGATGTGCTGATCCAAACTATGAACCAGAAAGCTATGTAAGTGTGGTGAAGTTTGTGCTGTTGGATGCTGAGGCTGACGTGCTTGCTGCTCGGTTAACAAAGAGAGCTGCAGAAGGCATGCATTTCATGCCGTCTTCGCTTTTGAGATCACAGTTAGAGTTGCTTCAGATTGAGAATTCTGAAGGAATATTGAAGGTAGACGCCACTCTAAGTCCTCGAGTTATAGTCGAAACCATACAAGCATTGATAATTTAGACAGAAAGTCACTCACACCCAAAGCAATAACTGTAAGCTAGCTATCTAATTTTTACTTAAGAATTGTGCTTGCTGTTAGGTAGGATGATTAATAACTGCTTTCTGAAGAGCATAAAGGAAGTGCATAAGAAATGAGATTTTTTGAGTGAATCATCAAATAATATTACTAAGGATGACATTCTTAAATAATAACCATTTCTTTGGACGCTATTGAGTGACAACCTCCTTCCCAGATATTAAAGCTGGATTCTTTTATACTTTTCATTCTACTTGTATAATTAAAACCAATGGCAAACATACAACTATCTTGATAGCAGGAAATCCCTTACAAAGTTACATCCTTTGTAGTGCACTAATCAGATTAACTGAAAGCCATTAAGTGAGATGACGTTTTAGAAAATCAGCTAATCAGAATACTTGAACCGTATTTCTATATATTCACCAAAAGCTGCATAACTGGTCAACTGTCACCAGTAATCAGAACAAGAACAAGAGCCTTGCTTGAAACAGTGAAAGTGGTTGCGGTCTCTAACAACAATTTCTCGATTGTATGCGTCGGAAACTAACTTAATAGCAGTGTGACAGTCTAGGCATATGCGCAAATTCTTGAAAATATAGAGAGGTGAAAAAGGTCTTGTGCTTATAAGCCCAAAACACACTGCCAGCTTCTCACTAAGAGAGAATCTCATCTGCATTATTTTCTCTGGTGTCACTACGTGAAAAAACTTGGGAATTCGTGTTGGGAACGTAACCAGCCACCAGCCAATCTCAGTCTTCGAATCATCTCATCCAACATGATATAAACCTCCGTGCTTTGTGGATGTGACTTGTCTTGTGCAATGAACTGATGAACTTGCCCACCAACATGGATCGAGCTCATTCCAGGAGCCTTACTGATGCCCCTATTCTTAAGAATGTGTTGCATGGAATTAGCCTTTTCACGCTTTCCTTCCAAGGCATGCATGTTGGAAAGCAAGACATCATATTCTGTGTTGTGGGGATCCGGCTGAATGAGCTCTTTCAGAACTCGTTCTCCTAGTATTGGCTTCCTGTGAATGCTGCAGGCATCCAAAAGGGAACCGAGAACGACCTCATTTGGAGTCATTGGCATTTTCTTTATTAAACCCAGAGCTTCTTCTACATGACCCGCCCTGCCCAAGAGATCCACCATACAGGCATAATGTTCTCTCTTAGGCGTTACATTGTACAAGGATTCAAGATTATAGAAGTAGCATTGACCCTCTTCGACAAGACCCAAGTGGATGCAAGCACTCAACAAGGAAGTAAAGGTCAAGTCATCCGGCTTGGCTTCTATAATCATCCGAGAAAATAAATTTAATACGATTTTCCCCCTTCCATGCATGGCTAAACCACATAGCATAGCATTCCATGCCACTACGTTCCTTATAGACATTTGCTCGAAAACTTTCATTGCAGTGTCTATTCAACCACGTTTTGCATACATGACGAGCAGAGGTGTCTCCACCATTATATCCATCTTTCTCTCCATCATCTTCAGAGCATAAATATGGACACACCTGCCCATAAATAGATCCCCAGACTGTGCACTTGCACATAAAACCGAACAAAGCGTGACATAATTCAGCCTCAAACCACAGCCAAAAACCATTTCACCAAGAAAGGAAAGCCCTTGGCGACCAAACCTGTTCGCTACATACCCAACAACCATTATAGTCCAGGCAACCTCGTTCCTCTCCGTCATGTGATCAAACACCGCTCTCCCACTCTCCACACCTTCCAAGTTAACTGCACCGTCGAAGATTATGGGTCCAAGACACAACACTTCGCTCCTCCATGCCCTCAAACACCCGCCTTACCTCCAGCAACATCCCGCACTTGACATACATGTCCATAACTGCATTGCAAACCTTAACGCTAGCGCCCAAACCTCCCTTCTCCAAAGCCCCATGCCCTTGCAGGCCAGCCTCGGCATTGCCCAACTTAGCACAAGCATTGAAGAAGCAAACCAAGGCCAAATCATCCACCCCCACGCCTTGTCTTCTCATTTCGGTGAATAAACGGAGCCCGTTTTCAGGAATTCCGAGACGAGCAAAGCATCCCATAAAAGCAGTCCAATCCGCAGTGTCTTTGTGCGAGCTGGGAATTCCATCGAACATTTGGCGTGCGGACGAAATGCAGCCACGTGCTCCGTAAAGATTGAGAAGGGCATTGCGGAGGAAGTCGTCCGCTGAGGCGGCGAGACCGGAAGTGATGAAAGCGGCGTGGAGTTTCTTGCCGACGTCGAGAGGGGATTGGTGAGTGCATGATCGAAGTAGAGAGCGCAAGTGAGGGACAGAAAGAGAAGAGAGGACAAGGTTGATTGGCCATCTCATATGAGAGGCTGCCAGCGCTTGATTTTGGTGAATATCTGATGATCTTGTCCCCTTTTTTTGTTCTTTTTCTAAGCTGAAATTGGATGACAATAATATAACTTAGGAGTGTTAAGAGTGTACCAGAAAACTGATCTGAATTGTTCTATAGGACTTTATATGCTGCCTTCAAACTTTGGATGTAGAATAGCAAAGTTGCATAGATAAAACGATAGGTCGTTTTACCTTTATTTTTTTCCGTCGTATAGTGGTTAATACGTGTCGTTCGCTGTTCTCTTGGCCGGAAAGGTTTGCTGTCATCCGAAAATGGAAACATTATTGTCTTGAAAATCACAAAAAACGACATGTCGATTTCAGTTTAGAAATTTGCAATTGTTTAAATAAATGAAGTGCATAATTTTTTTTTGCCAGTTAGTCTATTCTAATATTTATGATAAAAATTATGCTACCTTTCTTGTAATTATGTTGCACCCTTAAGAGTTTTATATCTCATTTATTTAATTTTTCTTGATAATGTTAGTATATGCTCTCTCTATTAATTTTTCTTGCTTCATCCTGCACGCGCACGCACATATAAGAATGGTGTTTAATTTGGAAATTGTAACATTTTTCGTGTGACATTGTAACATTGATTGCGTATTGTGTGTTCATATGATGTTTAATTGCTGTTAGTATAACACTTAATGAATATAGTTTACTGTAATGTTATATTCAACTTACTTCAGTGTTACAAGTTAAAAAAAAGAAAAAAAAAATAAAAAAGGAAAGAGCTAGGAGGACCTACCGTTGGACTAAAGACTTCGCCTATATGAGATTGAAAATAAGTTTCTACAGAAGGACTAAAGGTGTTTAGATGGGATATTTATTTTTTTATGCCCTTTTATTTTAAGTTAATTTAAAACCTATACTTTCAGTTTTTAATCTCATCTAATGTATACCTTTAGATTAGATTTAATACACAAATTTATACCTTATTTCAGTTAATAGTTGATTTTAACGTTTAAAATAACTAAATTATCCTTAAGTAAAATATAAAAAAATTAAACTTATATAAAATAAAAAGAAAACAAAAATAAAAAAATACAAAACACCTATTTTTAAAGGTATTTTATATATTTTTTAAATTGAAAACCTTAGTATAAAGTTTTTTCAAATATGTAAAATTATCTTATTTTTCAATTTGAGGGTATTTTGAGTAATTTTTTATATCAATTTTAAATATTGATTGAAAAAAGGTATAAATTTATGTATTAAACTTAATATTAAGATATAAATTCGATGAGATACAAAATAAAAAATATAATGTTTGAATAAACATAAAAACACATGATATGAAAAGGTAAATAACCCCTGTTTGGATTAATGACATGGAAAAATTTATATCAACGATAAAGTTTGGAGAAATCATAATTCATTAGCAAAGGGACAAGGAAGACGACGACCGTGTGTGAGGCCCAAAGCATATCGCGCGGGTTGACTAGTGGCAAAGCGATAAATAGCAGAACGCATGAGATGAGCCTAATTCATTAAAATGAGAGCACGTGCAAAACGTTGAGAACTTGATCTAATGGCAAATGTTGATTTAGAACTTGGTCTAATTGGCAGAGATTAGGCTGTTGTGTATAAACAGTCAAAGTTTGAAATGAAACCGGGAATTTACGCGCATTCCTACCAAGTATCTACCACAAATAGGGTAGATGCGAGGATTTAAACTGAAAAATTTCCCATTTTGATCTCTTGTTCACCCGAGCCTTCGCGACTTCTCTCTTTGGAGGAACCCGATTTATAGTTTTATTTTTTAAAAAGAAAAAAGCCTATTAGAATTACAAGTTGTAATAATAATGAAAGGCATTGAAGAAAATACATACAAATTGCCATGTGTAGGAGCATATTATTCAACCAAAAGGGTGTCAAGACATGGAACTCAGTTTGTACTCAAGACAGATCAAGTATCCATGAATTCAATAAAAGCCAGATACATAGTAATATAGTCATTGCTGCACAAAATAACCCAAAAGGGTGTCAAGACATGGACCTCAGTTTGTACTAAAGACAGATCAAGTATCCATGCATTCAATAAAAGCCAGATACGTAATAATATAGTCATTGCTGCACACGTTGGCACTCAATTGCAAACTTAAAAAAAGAAGACATCTCTTTGGAAGACTCGACTCGCACACAAAACCAAAGAAACAACCGCGTCCTCTACCTAAAAAGTTTGAAGTATAGGATCACAAGGATAATGACGATAAGAACTGCAATAATCGAGCCAATCATACACTTGTTCCTGCTCATCCTCCTTGACATGCTGGTCAAAATTCTCTTGCTCTTTCCTACATTGTCATCCACCCCGTGAAGCTGCAAGTGAAAACATCATAGAGATTCC
>CAMOHE010053063.1:0-87442 GCA_946598075.1 Artocarpus hirsutus | reverse complement strand
AAATAAATAAATATATATATATATATATATATATATATATATATCTTTTGAATCAAGTTTTACGTGATCTTTTTTGTTTTTTAAACTACACACACACACATATATATATATATATATATAGCTATGTATATCTAGAATTAGTAAATGATTCAAATTCAAAAAAAAAAAAAAAGATAAGAAACTTCCGATAGAGTAGTTATTTTAAATTTAAAATAAATGAAAGTTAATTGAAAAATAACTAATTGTTCAAATATAAAAAGATAGATATAACAGTTATTTCAATATATTTTTTTCACGTAACTATAAACTGAGAGTTCTTTCTTTAAATAAAAAAGGTTTACTATTTCAAATCTAGAAAAGTGTTAGGTTCATTCATTTTTACAGTGTGACGTCCACTTATCTTTTCATTGGTGTGGAAGCATAGCTTGTAAAATCGTGATGTCAAAGAAGAAAGTTGGATACCCTGATAGGTCTATAAGAAGTTTGTAAAAATTCTCCAAGTTTTCTATTATTAATTAAAATTATATAATTATTCTTGATGAATAAAGTTTTAAGAAAATTTTTGTTTATCAACGATCTTTTTCTTTTGATGAAAATTATTTAATCCAATAGTAAGATGAAAATTGTACACAAGGTACAAAAGGAGCATTATCACTTGAAAAGTTAGGGAAAAAAAAAAGATTGTTCTACCATGTTGGGAGAAGAATTTTTGGCACTGATGTCGGGGCATATTTGCGAATTTGAACGTTGGAGTACCTTGAACGGTTCTAGCATTGATATATTTTTTTGGGGAAGGGAAATGATATACTTGTGAATTTTAAATAATGCAATTATAAAATAGAGCAACACTTATGACTCAACATAAATGTTTTGAACTACGTTCATAGTGTAAAGCTCTCAAGAGCAACAATATAAAGCAAAAAGTAACTATTATATAAAACTATCATATATTACAGTTTTTTAAACTTATTTTTTTAAAGTTTAAACTAGCTTTTCAAATAACTTATTAGACTCTGATATTGTGGAACAACATGTTACTATTATATGTCATCCAAAAATACACAACTATCAAATTTAATATATATATATATATATATATATATTTATACACATAACTTGGTTACGTAAGTTAGAACATAATGTTGAATCTTTTATATATATATATATATATATATATATATATATTAGAATTAAATATGAAAGTAGTCGAAAGAACGAATTGTTGACAAATAAAAATTTTTCTGATAATTTTGTTTATTTATATAATTTTAATTAATAATAAAAAGTTTTAAAAAATTTTATAAACCTCTTGAAAACCTATTAAGTTATCCCAGTTTTTCTTTTTAACACCACAATCTTTCAAGTCAGGTATTCACACTAATAAAAAGATAAGTGCGTGTTAAACAATAAGAATAAATTAACCTCATATTTTTTTAAATCTACTATATAATTAACACATAAAATAGCATATTTTTTTTTTAAAAAAACTCTTAATTTTTCTTTTTGGGTATTCTATAAAGATTGCTTGAAAAATGATGATAAGATATTTGTTATTTTATCTTTTTACGTCTAATTTTTTAAATTAATTTTAATTTCCACTGTACTCTCTTTGGGCGAATCAATAACCACCTGTCAGATATACGGGGAAGCCAAAGTGAAACTGGAGGAACCAACGGGAGACGTGATGGTGAATAAGGTTACTTCAACTTCAAGAATGTCATTTGAGGAGTTTCTGAAAGTTACAAACGCGAAAGCCATGACGACAGAGGAGTGTCTCCGATCTCAGGCGACAAAACAGCTCGAGATTAAAGAATCTGAAATGAAAGAGCTCAGTGTGAGGTTGAAGGATCGGGTTCGAGTCAAAGAGGAGCCTGATGTTGGTTTTGAAGCAAAAGGGATTGAACGGGCGTGTTAGTTCTGTACATAAAGGACTTGGTGCGCCGGAAAAACAAGGGGTTCCAAAGGGCTCAACGGAAGCCAATCTGTGTAAGCAAAAGGATGAACCTGCTATGGGTTTGGGAAGCAAGGTTCCATGTGAAATTCCCACTGCTCAAGTGAAACAAGAGGCACCAATCGAAGCTGTTTCGATTAGCTGGGCAATGGCCATTGTCCCTGTAAAGGATGAGCCCATCGATGTCGACCCAATCAACTGTGCAAAGCTAAATGTCACAGTGAAACAAAAACCTGATTTGGGTTTTGGGCAGGCGCTTGTGGTGAAGGAAGAACCAGTCAAAGAAATCACATGCGAGAGTTTCATGAAGAAGTTCAATAGAATCCGTGCCAAGCGAGTACAGAATTCACAAAGTTCATCTGATGCAAAGAAGCGGACTGAGGATCAAAAGCCTTGTCATATTCAGGTGGAGGACGGGGACTTCCCTGAAGAGCCTGACTGGTTCTTGGTGGGCAGGACAATGGTCACTGCGCTTTAGACCACTAAAGGAAGGAAATTGGCAGACAATGAGATTGTTCATGTCTCACCTTCCACTGAATGGAGGTCTAATTGGATCGTTGGCTTCTCAACCAAACGTTATGGAGAGGCATAAAACTTTGTTCCTTGTTTGTAGACAGTTCCATAGTTTTATCATATGCGTTGAATAATTTACGTGATTGTTTTAGAGTTGCTTGTTTATTCGAAGGCTTGAAAGTGATGCGTGTTCTGTTGTTTAAATATTAGATTGGTCGGCTTCCAATGGAGTGGGGAAAGTGTGTTGTTCCTCTTGTAAATTCTGGTAAGTTGAAATTTTATGGGCGTTTTATAGCCGCACCACCATGTCTTTCTATAATGCAAGACATCGTAGAGCCGCACCGCCATGTCTTTCTATAATGCAAGACATCATGTTGTATGTAAGGTAAAAGCACTTTGTTATCATTCTTTAGTTTTCTCGTTTAACGTTGATTTTTCTTGTTCTCTCTCATTGATAGAATACTCGTATATCTGTTGACATTCATCACCAATATTTACGGATGATGAAGATTCTTCATGGGGTTGGAAGCTAGAAGCTGTGCACATTGACTCGCCGATTTATCCTCTACTTACTCTCTTCAAATTGCTGAACATCAAACCTTATCCGAAGGTAGAGGTGATTGTCTTATCTGCTCAGTTCCTGGGCATTCCTTTTTGCTAAATTAATTACAACGATTGCATTTTAATATCTGGTTATGGAAAATCAGGCCCATTCTTGTTCTCCCTCCGGCCGACATTCAAATCATCGAGTGTGAAATGACGGAGGCCGAGCAAGATTTTTACGATGCCCTGTTTAGAAGGTCTAAGGTAACGTTTTGCTTTAACAATTAGAAAAACTTGAGCATTAATTTTCATTTCTTTTGATTTTCTTTACAGCCGGTGTGAGTTTCTCAATTCATTATACAATCAAACACTTTTGTGTGAACAGGTCCAGTTTGACCAGTTTGTGGCTGAAGGCAAAGTTCTATATAACTATGCTAATATCCTCGAGCTGCTTTTACAGCTGAGGCAGTGTTGCAACCACCCTTTCCCTGTTACGAGGTGAAACGAATAACAATATTGATAAAGTAACATGGTCCATACCCTTTTCTTGCTTCTGATTTCTGTGGTTTACAGTAGAGCTGATTCACAGAAGTATGCAGACTTGAACAAGCTTGCCAGAAGATTCTTTGAAGCCGATCCTGAATCTGCTTCTTCCGCACCAAATGCCCCACTAAAGCATACATTGAAGAGGTCGTCGAGAACATTCAACGCGGTGAAAGCTCGGAGTGTCCCATTTGCATGGAGTCTGCAGATGATCCTGTACTAACACCTCGTGAACACAGAATGTGCAGGGAATGTCTTCTCTCAAGCTGGCAATCCCCAAAGGGCGGACTATGCCCATTATGCCGTCAAATGATTTGGAAAACTGACCTCATAACATGCCCATCAGAGAGCCGATTCCATATTTGATTTTGAGAAGAACTGGAAGGAATCATCAAAGATTTCAAGCCTCTTGAACTGCTTGGAAAGAATCCGCCACTCTGGTTCTGGTGAAAAGAGCATTGTTTTCGGTCAGTGGACCACATTTATGGACCTTCTAGAGATCCCTTTGAAGAGGGAGGGAATTGGGTATTTGCGCTACGATGGAGGGCTGACACAGAAGCAAAGAGAGACGGACTTGTATGAGTTCAGTGAGACCAAAGAGAAAACGCTAAAGCACTCCCAAACTACTAATACTTTTTCCACTTATTCTTTGCCGATTTCTCTGGCGGGAACCTTAAAAATACCCACTTGAGGTTATTCGTTTTCTAGCTATCAGGCTTACAAAAAATAATAATTTTGGTTAGATTTTAACGGTTTTAAAATGTACACTCCAGTGGAGGTAATATTTTGTTGCTAATCATGTGTGCTGATGTTGTTTTTCAGGTGCTGTTAATATCGTTGAGAGCTGGTGGTGTGGGGTTGAATTTAACTGCAGCATCCAACGTCTTTTTGATGGCACATTTTCCTTTCCATTTTTGCTTATTTTCTTTGCTTTTTTTTTTTTTTTTTTGTCTTCAACGTACTGAAAGATGGACCGTTTCATAATTCATTTACCAAACCTCTTATGTTGTCTACATACGATCCATGGCGGAATCCAGCCGTTGAAGAGCAGGCAATCATGCGAATCCACCGCATTGGCCTAGATTCATTGTCAAGGTGAGATATGTTGACTCTAATATATGATTGATTGATTCAATTCAAGTTTGTCCACGGCGAGTGGTGGAACGGGTCAAGTTTGACCCGGAATCTCTCATTCGCTAAGTTGGGTTCCTTAGGATCCCTGACAGATTGACCGGGTCGTGGACCCAACAACAATATGTAGATCCAACAATAATTTGTTTTTCGTTTTTCTTTTTTTTTTCAAGTTCAATTATTAAGATTCCAATATATGGTCTAACGTAATACTTCATAAAAAACAACAAACAAATTATATCGTGATTATTGTCCAATATAAAAAACAAGCATAGCTAGTCAAAGTTTTAGCCAATTTGATAAGCATTACAAAAACGACTTATCAGATGTCCAACCAACATTTTTACATTTTTTTTATATGCTATATAATTTATTATTGTAACTTGCAGTTTAAATTACGTTCTAAACGCCCTAATAATTTTGCCTTATCATAAAATAATATGTTACAGCTTGTTTGATGAGATGATTAATGTTTGCCAAACAATAAAAATTACCATTCAATACTTATCTAATAGGGTGTTTGGGAGAACAGTTGAAACTGAAACTGTTAGTTCGAAAACTATAGTATGTCAAAGCTTACGTTGTAGCAATTTTTTTTTTTTTTTACTATAGCTATTAAGAGCATTACACTATTTGTAATAATTTCAACTGAGATGCTAAATAGATGCTAAATATTCCATAAGCTTTCACTAATCCAACAACTAGATTTCTGTTATCAGCAACACATCACAGATTTTACCTTTGTCATTACTTTTGACTTCGCATTTGTTAAACAATTAGTTAACAAACTGCTGAATTAACACAGGACACTGTGGAGGAACGCATGCAACAAGTTCAAGCCAGGAAGCAGAGAATGATTGCTGGGGCTCTTACTGAGGAGGAGGTTCGCTCTGCTAGGATTGAGGAGCTCAAAATGCTCTTCAGATAAATTTAATTCAATGTTAGTTTCTAAATCAAGCAAAAAAAAAAAAAAAAAAAAAAAACTCCTGAAATCTTTTTTTTTTCTTTTTTATTCTGCGGTTGGTGAGGTTGAATTTTATGGTACATATATATAGCTGGGTTCGTTTTTGTATGTAGCTGGGGCTTTTCATGTCTAGTCCTGTAGTTTGAAGAAGTGCCCAATTTTGTAAATTTTGAGGGTGTTTGGGAGTGGTGAGAAGTTTCCACCACAAAATCAGTTATGAACAGTAAAAAGCTCTCATATATTACAGTATCAATAAAAAAAATTATTACAGTATAAAACTCTCACATGCAACAGTAAAAATGGTTCTTACTACTAGTTCCTATCATTTTTTCAAACACCCACTTTGTTGTTACTAATGTTAATTCAAAGCTCAACTCTTCATGATTACGAGTATATCTACACTTTGACTAGCAACAGGGACTTATTTATTTGCCGATGAACTCAAAGTTTTGTCCTTTATTTATTTATTTATTTTTTTGTCTTTTCAAAAAGGAGAGTATATCCCAAAACTTGAAAAAGCATTACAAGCATCAATGCACTTAATTTTCCACGGCAAGAAACAACATTAATAGACAATTGGTTTTGCTAGTACACGCAAATGAAACCTTAAAGGAAAAGATCTCGAGTTATAACTTTGCTACTTATAAAATTATGAGTCCTAGTTTAATATGTAATATATTTTTTAGATTGAGTTTTATTGTTTTGTTAGTAACAGGGTTATAATCTTATAGAGTTAAATAAGATTGCTAAAAAAAAAAATAGTGTTCTACTAGGATTCTCAAATGAAAGACGCTCAATAAGGTAAACTAAAAATTGACACATTGTTATTTAACAAAATCTTTACGATGAAACCGATGTTAATAATACTATGATTTTGTTATTTAACAAAATCATAATACCAAGTGTTGATAGGTAATACATCTTTTAAGTCCTCACCAAAATAATCACTCACAAACAAAGTAAATTAAGCAATAAAGGAAATATTAGAAAGAACACAAAAATTTATAGTGATTCACCTCAATTAAAGGCTATGTCCACTTTAAAGTTTTCTTAGTTATGGGGATTTCACTATGAGAAAATATGAATACAAAAGATTTGTGTGGACTTAGGATGCTTTAGAGCTAGCCTTTATTTATAGTTTCTTAGGGTTAGCTAAAGCCTTACCCCTTAAGTATAATTTAAATTTAAACTCATGATAATCTCTTCTCCTATTAGTCAAATAACATCATCGTGATCACTTATAGGATTTATCCTTTCGAGTAGCTTAGATTCAATAAATTATGATGAGTTTGAGTGCTTAACGTTATTTTGGAGATTTCTAGTTTAAATATGGACGTGATTTGACCATTTTACTGATTTCGGATATTATTTGTTCAACAAGCTTTTGGAATACACCGAGACTATATGAGCCGAGATCAATGTTGGACCTACTTGGACCCATTAACTGACTTGGACCTTTTTTGACAACCCGAGAATACCAAGTATACACAAAAACTTAAATCCATTGAATGCAAAACACAACAAAATACTAAATAATGAGACAGACATTAACTTATAGGTGTAAAAATCAATGCCATTGTTAAAAAAAAAAAAAAAAAAAATCCCCGAGTCAAAAACATCAAAACACCAAGGAGCAAGACATCTCAACACTAGCGTAAGAAAACAATAGAAAAAGTGATTGGTTGGCATTAATGTGTCACCGATGGTGGTTGACACTTGCACCACCAAACAACTCTCGTTCTCCTGCAACACCAAAGCCTCCAATGGGTGGATCGAGACTATGAGTGAGGGTATGTTTAGTAAATGAATTCGAATTGTGTTAATTTAAATTATTTTTAATTTGAGTTATGTGATTTAAATTATTATTCGATTTACATTTGGACGTACATTTAAAGTGTTAATTTGAAGAGAGAATAAAATTGCAATTTGTATTTGCATAGATAGTGAAAAAAGTTTTTGATTTATTTACAAATCTAACAAAATCTTAATATTCATGATATTAAAAAGTATGCAATGTAGATCTTGATTTATTTCTCCGTTTATTAGGAATCCAATGCAAAAAGAATCATCTCAATTGAATATCAAATGAAGAATTTATAATTTTTTCCACAAATATAGGAGATAGAGTATGAGATTTTACTATAACAAACTGATCTGAGTTTAAAGAGTTCAAGTGGTGAGTAAGACTTCAAAAACTTAGATTCAAAAGATTCATTTAATTTAAATCTTGAAGGGAACAAAACAAATATCAAAAGATTCTTTGGACTCATAGTCTAAAAAATTATCTTAATATGTCAAACAAATGGACTCAAAAGCACCCAAAAATTCCTCGTGACTAAGGACAACCTAATCTCATCTTCATCTCCTACCCATCCTCTACAAGTGGCATGAAAACCACTCTTGAACTCAACCTATTTAAA
Organism: Artocarpus hirsutus; assembly: GCA_946598075.1. Classification (NCBI taxonomy): domain Eukaryota; kingdom Viridiplantae; phylum Streptophyta; class Magnoliopsida; order Rosales; family Moraceae; genus Artocarpus; species Artocarpus hirsutus. Next base: position 79,377 of record CAMOHE010053063.1, on the reverse strand, counting down.
TGAAATTTGGTGCTAGACGTCTAGTGGTATACCAAACTCAGCGTCCTAGAGTGAAATGTTGTTCCTCTCTAGCTCATTATTACTAGAGTGTTTGAAAGAGTATGTAAAGTTCTTATATGTTACAGTTGTGAAAACTAAATTGATCGTTTAAACTAGTCTTCTCGACACTATATATGATATTTGGTTTATCAATTTAAACAATAAAATTTTTAATTTAAATTAATTTTGTTATAATATTTTTAATTTGAACCGAAAGTTCAAGCGAACGACCCATACCTCTTTTTTATTTTTCTGAAGTAGTCTCCTAAACTTTTGTTCTCTACGACTCCAAAAGTTTCACGATGGTGAATGAAAAAATATTTTTCGTCAAATCCAGTGACGACATTTTTCTCAAGTAGAGTATTCTTTCGTACACGGTTATAAATTCTTCTAATTACCGAGAAAAAAATTGAAATTTGAAAAAAATCAATGGCGTATCGGAATATTCCCGAAAAGACGGTTATATCCTTGACTAGTTACCTCGCGTTTTGAGTTTGAAGAGCTTTAGCCGCATCGTTGATTGGTTGGCGATATGGTCCACAAAATTCTACAAAACGACAATGGGGATAAGGGCAATACGAGCCGACACGTGGCACCGCAATGGTTCCCCAAGGCCTACAATTGACCACGTAAGCAACGCTTCTACCGTTAGATTCCACCCCAGAAGGACGGGTGTGATGGTGCCACGTGGTAACCGTGGGTTTAAACTTCGACGTTCGTGACGTCATCATCAGAGGGTCAAAAACCGGCGGTGAAAGCTGAATCTTGAAAGGGAGGGGGTCATTAAAAAAAAATCTCTCGGAAGAAGGCCTCCACGGTTCCAATTGGGTCCCACTAAACCCAGCCTTTGACTAGGAAATTTGGCATGTGATGCTTTCTGTCTCTCTGTTACTTTTCAGTTGAGGAAGGTGATTAATTCTTGGCTGTTTTCAGCTGGCAATTTTTGGGCTTTCCTTTTACTTTTTTGGCTCGGCTTGGAAAAAAAGTGGAATCAAATTGTCCCAAAAACAAAAAGACCTAAGTCTAAAACCAACCAAAATGAAGGGTTATAATTAAAGAATTTAAGAAGTTTGAAGAACAAGGTTTTCACATGCCACATGCGCGAAATGTGACGAAAATTGTTATTGTTGGTCAAGGGTTAAAGCTTGAAAGTAGGGGTGGAAGGGAAGGAACAAGTTAGGGTCCAGTTTGTTGGTTAAACTTGTTTTTACACTGCCATTCAAAGTGATTAAAAGCTAATAGAGTTTTTTTTTTTCTGCAATCTCATGACTTAAAAAGAAGAAATGTATACTAATTTCCAATGTTTGTAAATGTAGCAATTAGAACATATGAACGAGGATTGGAAACACAAGAAAAATTGTGATTGATTTTAAGAGCTAATTAGTCCTTAGTAGCAAATTTGGGGTCGCGAATAATCGAGATTTAGATCTCATCCAATTACATGAGAAACACTAATTTACTCTAGTTTGATTGGAAGTGATTAAGTTTAGTAGGGCTCTTTCTATTTTTCCTTATAAGAACAACGATAATATGTGGTAATACAAGTACAGTCTAAAGATATACATCATTCTGTTTTATTAGATGAGTCGTAAAATTGTAAATTTAATAGTACGCTTAAGGAGATCTATGAGCTGGCTTATTAGTTTTGGAAAAAATAAAATAAAATAATTTCAATGCCACCTTGTAATTTTGTCAATATTATAGTAATTATCCCTTACTGAACTTTGTTATAACTATACCACACAATTTAAATTTTTTCAACCCGATACCGTCAATTGTAGGATGGAAAGGATGGAAAAAGTTACAAGGATCGAATGATTATAAAAGATGAAGAGAATTATAATAATTTTTCATGTTATTTTGTAGAGGGATGAAGAGTTTAACAAATTGATCATGTATTTGCCCTCTTGCCTCTCCCTCTAACCAAACACATTCTAATAAAATGTTTGGTAGAAGTGAAAAGTGAGAGGGAAGAAAAGAGTGTATGAATTTTTAAAGAGAAAACAAAAATATTGTAAGTTGTTTGATAGAAGAAAAAAAAATGACAAGATGAGAAAATTTAAAAGGTAAAGAGCTCATGAATTCTATTATGTTTTATCCTTCCTAAAGTGGAGAGAATTTTATTTCAAAAACTTGTTATACTATTCAAAATAGTTAAATTACCTTTTTGTTTTTAACTTTAAACTAAAATAATATTACATAATTTACAAAATAGTAATTTAATTGAACGTTTATTTTCTTTACTCGTTATACCAATAAGACATATAGAGTAAAAGGCTGTTTAAGAAACTTATTTTTGCTTCATGAAATACGAGTCATTTTCAAAATGCTTTGGTGGTGAAATGGTAGACATGCAACAATATTTTTTCTCACAAAATTTCAATTACTATAGTACAAATTTAAACTTTTTAGTTAAAACTCATTTCACAAGTGGCCTCTATAATGTTCAAAGGCTTGGTTGCCAAAATGGTCATTTAATTGATTCAAGAGAATTTGAAGCCAAAAACAATTTCCTAAAAAAACGCAAAAAAAAAAAAAAAGAAGAAAGATTTCCGCAGCTAGAAAGGCAGCCAAGCCGAAGCCGTGTGGGATCTTAGAAGAAGTGCCAGCTCAACCTCATTTCCCCCTTTCTGACTCATGAACTCTGCGCACCACATGCCCCCCCCCCCCCCCTCTCTCTCTCTCCTCTCTTTCTCTCTGCTCTCTCATGCATATAAAAATCCTCACTCTTCCCACCAAAAACCATACTTTCACACCCAACCGTCAAACTCTCTCTCTCTAAATCCAAACATTTCTCAGCAACTCTTTCTCTTCTGCTCAAATCCATGGCAGAGATCTCCAGACCGATCTCCATCGCCGCCGCCGCCCGCCGCCAGCCCAGCCGCCTCCAGCGCCGCGCCCCGGCATCGCTCCAGATCAGCCCCGTCTCCGACTGGAACGTCGCCATCCCTCTCCTCTCTCCGCTCACTTCTCCTTCTTCCGCTCCGCCGCCGGCATCGGCTCCTGCGTCGATGACGAGGCCGCAAGATCGTACTGCCGACGCTAAATCTCGCGACGCCGACTCCGACAAGCCGCCGGTCGTCGTCTTCAAGAAGTGGCAGCACCCGGCCGCTCCCTTCTCCTACGAGCCGCCGCCGCCGCTCGTCCGCCCCTTCGCGCCGGCGTAGATTATAGTCAGTAGATCTAACGGTGTATGTTGACCTAATTTATCAACCTAACATGCACGAATTTTGCGAATTGTACACACATAACAGTTTCTTTTCCTTTATTTTACTTTATTTTTCTAATCTTGTTCTCCATGTTAATATAAATGAAAATAGTTGCTTTGATTAGGAATATTGTACTAGCAGATTATTTCCAAATTATAAATTTTTTCCTTCTTGTCATGGAAAAAAAAATGCCCTTTTTTTATCCCCTCTCTCTCTATCCAACAATAGAAAGAGAAAAGGCTTATCCCGTAAGTCGAAGAATTCTAACAAGTGTTTGGCAAAAGGGACAAGAACTGCGGTTTTCACCACAAATTTAATTATAAACAGTATAAAACTCTTATATGTTAAAATAACACTAAAAAAAATTACTACAGTGTAAAGCTCTCACATGCTACAATAAAAATGATTCTCATCACTAGTTCCCATCACCTTCCAAACACCTCCTAAATACCCCATATGACTAGTCACAAATTAACAAAATATTATTTACAACAAAAACAATAGTCTGAAGTTTTATTGTTAATCAATTGTGTTAATTATTAAGTAATGACGAGCTCAATGATATATGTATGGTTTAATTCTCAACGAGTCGATAGTTGATAGGATTTGATTTGAATGGTCAAATAACATCATACATTTGGATATTGAATATGGGTAGGAAAACGTAATGGCCGAAATGTGAAAAGAGGATCTTTAATTATTATATTATTTCGACTAGAAAGCTACCGTTATTGAGAAAACAAAGACAGATGTAAAAAAAGTTTGGGTGCTTGCATAAGAGAAAAAGACGTTTGATGGGCATTTTATATGGTTTTAAATAAACCAACCAATCACCAACAATGGTCCTTGGTCTATGCATTAGCCAAACGTATTGGCACTTTCATTTGAAAAAAAAAGAGATTTAATATATGTTTCTGAACTTTAAATAAATTTAGTGTTTGTTGGGTGCGCAAGCTTTAAATTGTATAGATTTAGTGTTTGTTTAACGCGTAAGTTTTAAATTGTATGGTTTTAAAATTTGTGGTAAATTTAGTGTTTGTTTGATGCGTAAGCTTTAAAACTTTAAACGATATGGTTTCAGAATTTGAGATTTATGGTTTCAGAATTTGAGATTTGAATTAGTAGTTTGAACCAATAACTCGTGTTTTTCTTCTCATATTGAGATTGTAGGTCTTGAGATTGTGTCGATGGTTTACTCGGGATAACTGAGACGTCATGTCATGGTTATTGAGACCCATTCTATTGCTACAAATGTTTAGAAAATAAGTCAAGTTTAGAAAATAAGTCCAAGTGCTAGAAGTTCGGTCACACGATTGTGGCCAGCATAGGGCAGGAAAATCTCAAGCACTTTCATTAGCTAAACGTATTGGCACTTTCATTTGAATAAAAAAGAGATTTAATATAGGCTCGTGAACCTTAAATAAATTTAGTGTTTGTTTGGTGTGCGAGCTTTAAATCGTGTGGTTTTAGAATTTATGGTTTGAACTGCTTAGTTTGAAACAATGTATTATGATTTAAATTAAAGTTTGGGATGTAAAAGTATAAAACGAAAAGAAAACATCACATCAGCTTTAAGCCAAGAATGAGTGTTTGGAAATATATGAATTATGGAGAAAAACAAGAATGATAATAGTTTTTATTGTAAAATATAGTTCAAATCAGTTATAATTTTAGAGGATCAAGCTCTCTCTCTCTCTCTCTCTCTCTTTTGACGAAAAGGGGGTTAAGCTCTTAAAATTGACAGTTTAGTCTATTTTAAATTGTCCTTACTGTTTTTAAAGATTTAAAACTTGTGTCTATCAAATGCCAGTTCTCGTGAGCCGGTAGGTTCAAAACCACTTAAAACGTTCTAAACACGCGCACTAAACGGTTTTACTTTATAGGGTGTTTGGACATTAATTGAACGAATTGGTTTTGAATTCAAATAGTATAAAACTGTCACATATTACAGTGCAAAACAAAAGTATGCCGCATTGTTTTGAACTAATTGATTCAAACCTATGTTATCAAACACCAAATTAATTGAAATCACATCACTTATAACTTCAAATATAGTGCTTTATAGATAAAACATTTTTAGTTTTAGGCGCCTTATTAAAAAAATACTCGGATAAAAAAGTTCCAAAATAGTTTCGAGTTTTATGGGAAAAAAAATGGAAACAGAAGGGATTCCTTCTAAACAGATTGAACGGCAAGAACACACAGTCAAATATTCTGTGACGTAAAAAGGTTTCAGGAACTAAACACTTTTGAGTCAGATTTGCGGTAGATTAAGAATTAATCAACCGTTGGTGTCGGAGGCGGTGATTGTTTTTGGACCACATTTCAGAACCTGCGGATAAGGTGACGAGCTAAGTTGTCGTATCTTCACAACATTTTCCATTTTGTAGTCAATTTTTGAGATATAGCAAAAAAAAAAAAAATGTCTCTTCAATGTTTTTCATTGAAGTGGTTGATTTTTTTTCCCCCTTTAAAAAAAGAGAGGGAGAAATTATGTATATCTTCAAAGCTATTCATTGTGCTGGTTGATGTGTTATGCCATCATGATGGTTTTTAGCAGTTAGTGTAACCGATTTTTAATGTGAATGAATATTGAGAAAACGAAAATAGCAATCATTCCTAAACAATTTCTATATAATACACAAAATAAAATCTAAAGAATATAAAAAAAAAAAAGTTGTAGGGTAGATCCACATGTTATTTGAGATGTAGAGCTCAGATCTTTACCCAAGTTTTTTTTTTCTATTGTTTTTAATTTTTTTTTGAGTAAATTCGAATTTAGTTTCTATAAGTCTATGTAGTGAATTTTAGTTCTTCCAATTTCATCATTTCCTCAAAAAAAAAAAAGGTAAATTAAAATTGACAAAAAAAATCCTTTCACACATCATGTTGCATGTTTTTGGTTCATTGTGTTCTTTTTATTATGAATATGCAACTAGATTATTAGTTTAAAGATCATACATGTTATACTTTAATTTTTACCGGCCAAGGTCAATTATCCACTTCATCGAGGTAGATGCTAATAGCTTGATTTACCATTTTTCCAAGACATTTAAGATACTTTAGTGACTATAAGCAATTCAAACATCTTCAAAGGCCATCATACCTTTAAAGGTAAGTACATTATGGAGTTAGGAATTAGTTAAGAACTTTTAGGAGACGGATGGGCTCAAGATTAAACAAGTCATGTTATTTCTCAACATATTAGAAGGGTCATGTCTTTTCTTAAGACGAGAGTAAGGCCTTCCATGCTAGCGGGGTCATCTCTCTCCTCAATATAGGATTAAGGCTATATCCTTTTTTACCATAAGAGTAAGGCCATGCCTGTCTTTAATATGAGAGCACGATCATATGCCTCCTCAACATGAGATTAACAAGGCCACGTCTTTCTTGAACATGCAAGTAAGACCATGTATGTCCCTTCCCAACGTACTTGTGAAGTCGTGCCCTTGTCAACATGCTTGAGATTTTCCTGCCCTATGCAGGCCACAATCATATGACCGTAGTTCTAGCGCTTAACTTATTTTCTAAACGTTTGTAGCAATGGAATGGGCCTCAATCACCATGACATGACGTTTGAGTTATCCCAAGTAACCATTCACACAATCTGAAGACCCACAATCACAAGATGAGAACAAAAATAGGAGTTATGGATTCAAAGATGGAGGACATGGGGAGAACTATGTTTAAATGATTATCAAAGTTGGAAGTCCTATAAGTGGAAAAAATATATGACTGAGCAATGAATTAGATTCTTTCCCTTCTATAAGACTTCATATTTTTCTTGCTTCCATTCTGTATTGAGAGAGCATATAAGAGAAAATTCGAGTGTGTAATCTTCGAAATTCAATGAAAAGCTCAACAATTATAGTAGACATAGGCTATGTTGAGCGGAACTACTCTAAACATCTGTATCTTTTTGTTATCATATTTTGTATGTTTGTAGTTATTTGATCTTTTTAAATCAAATCTCAATCTAGAGATTAGTTCTTTCAAAGATTGATGAGTTTTGGACACCAAAAATCTCCATGCAAGTTCAAATGTTAACGCTACAATGACAAAAAAAAGAAGAAGTGAAAATAACGCATTTATTGTGTTATTTTCATTATACTTGAATATATAATGCTATTTTGCATGCTATTCTTATTTTTCTGTACTTCAAAAGTTTTAAAAATTATAAAAGTAAACTTTAATTTTAAAATAATTTAAATGTTAATGTTGCAATCACTAAATGATAAAATATATGATTAATTACAAAAATTTCCCTTTAATTATAACTTTTGTAACTCTTTGTTATTCGAATTTCAAAACATAATATGCGTTTTTAAAGTATGAACTATTAACAAAAATGGTTATTTTTTTAAATTTTAATGGAAAATTGACAAATGATTTTAAAGTTAGTGGTATTTTGAAATTTTTGTTATAAAAATACCCTAATTTAAAATCATCTATCAATTTGCCAATAAAATTCTAACAAAATGCTGCAAATGCTACAGTTTAAAGGGAATTTTTATAATTAATCCTAAAATTTTATACATCAACTAATTATAATTAATTATCAAAATTAAACATATACTATATTTGGCGGCAAATTTACGACCAATCTTAGCATACGCTAAATTTAACACTAAGTTGCTGCATTCGAGGGTGATTTTCCATCACAAATGTTAAGATTTAGCATTTGCGGTCAAATTTACCGCTGCATTGAGCTCTAAATGAAATCAAATAATACTGCGCCACAACCTAGGCACCAACAGGGTGAGCCCACATACCAACATATACACGAGATCTAGAAGTAAATATTCTCTCATATCTGATAATGGTGCATGACTTTTGTGGCCTGATATGGTTTACTCCTTCAACCACAAAATGTTGGATCACACTGAAAACCAAAACCAAAACCAAATGAGCAATACCAGGATATAGCTGTCTCAAGATCATACATAGTTTGACAACTTTGACCGTGTGACAAATCTACATCACAGGTTTCTTGTGCTATTGAATTCAAAACCATTATGATTAATCTACCTCTCCAAGTTGGGTCCCCCAACTAACCTAAGTTGAGCCTTTTCATTTTATGCACTAAATATTTCATTCCTTAAAATAAAATCCCTGATGATTTTTCTAGTGAAAAGTTGCATCTTGTTAAGACAGATGAATAGCATTAATTAGTGCAACAAGAACTGTGATAACTCAATGTGCAAAACCAACCTATTTTAAACAAAGTTTTTATTTGGTTTGGTTGGAGTTCAGGTTGATTCAACGAAAAGGAAGAAGGCTTCTGAAAATAAATTATCAATAGGTTTTATTTTTTTTATTAGTGGAGGAAACATATCAAGGTCACCGTCTATATTTGCTGGTGTATAGAAAAACTTGCGCACACCAATTACAAAAAATAAAACAGAAATTCAGCAACTTAGCCATGTTAATATGTGCCTTGTCTAAAAAACCGACGCTTATGCTTTGGGAGAAACTTGGACAGTTTGTTTCTTTGTTTTTTTTTTTTTAGTTGATCTGAAAAGGGATCAGGTGGTCCCATTCCACCCTATTTTTATCGGCTATAGCAACAATCCCAAGGATATTGAAAGAGCGGTCCGCATAATAGGTTCTTTATTTCATCAACCTACGGTCATCACCGCTTGCCCTTACTATTCCAATGCATCCACAGCCAAAGTTGAAGCGGGGGCTTTACAAGAGGTTACGTAATTTGAACCTGGGCGGACAAAAAGAGATGCCTAATAAAAGCTTCCTAACCACTAGACCACAACCTTCGATGGTAAAACTTGGAGAGTTTGGGAAGGAGTTTTAGTCAAAAAGAACAATTTAATTCAACTAATATGTCATTAGACCCGGCAATATATAACATAGAAATCATATTTGGAAACGGCAAAGTTAAATTCACTAATCTTTAGAAAATGCAAATAATCATAAGAAGCCAATTTATGTCGAGATCAAAGTCTTATCATTGAAAAAGATTCCATATAAAGAAAGAAAATAGAAAATAAATAGGAAATACTAAGGTGGAGATTTTTTCCCCTTCCATTAGCAGGGGACAAATTTTAGCCGTTAAATTGGAAATATAATTATTGGAATAATTGTTGGAGACGCAAATGGTAAATATACTAGCACAATTATTTATATGTTGTTCTATATCTCCATGAATCTAGGAACTTTTATATTGTGTCATTGGTCTATGTACCATAACTTATAATATTCGAGATTTTGTAAAGTATACACAAAAGAATTTTTTTTTTTTTGTGTGTGTTTGTTTCGACATTTTAAGCACTTGAACTCACTTTTGGGTTTGAAAACGTGTTTAGATGTAAAAAGTTGAAACCTACATCTAAAAACATTTCCAAACTTTTGAACCAAAAAGTCAAAGGAACTCAAAATTAGCCTCCCCTAATTTCAAGTTTGAGCTCACTTTTTTTATACATCCAATCACAATTTCAAATTTTATTCCCTTTTCAAACTCAAAATCAACTATAAATCCAAACAACTATATAAATTTCAATTCAAACTAAAATCTTCAAACTCATCTCAAACTCAACCAGACAGTTTGGCTCTCACTTTAGCCCTATGTCTCTCAACCTTTGGAGGTGTTCCTTCACTAGATTTTTTTTTTTTTTTTTTGGAAAACTTCATTTATTCTTGTGTCTATATTTGTTGGTTTCAATAGAACTCTTTACGAATGTTGTTTCTATCTATTATCATCTAAAGATAATCAAATTATTAATGGCCAGAAATAACCCAACATGTGTAAAATTATAGAAGATCCCCCTAAATATCAAACAATTCCATCAAATTGAGTATGATTTTGTGTGTGATAGCATTTATTATACCAAGAATATTAATGAACTCAATTATTGAAATTGCTCAAGATACTTTTTTTAGCTTCTAGAACCTATTTTTTAGTTCAAGATTCCTCTTGATAACTGCAATCAAAGAATCAGTAGATTTGTTCTACCTACTATTATTTTAGAGTATTATATTGGCGTATGAATATCTAATATGCATAATATCAATATAACTTTGAATCGTTTATATTCTCTAATAATTACACAACTATTAAAGTATAATTACTATTTGCTGCAATCATTAAAGTAAAAATATTAGCGAGATCATTTCAGCCCCAAGCGCTTCCTGGCCTCTGGTACTCTCAATTGTTGGTGATTAGAACAAGGAAGAGTTCTTATTTTTTAAGTTAGTTACGTGAAAAAAAAAAAAGAGGAGAATTTGTAGCAGAGTGAAAAAATCATCTACTGGCATAATAATTGTTATAAGTTGTTTGACAAAACGGCTAGAAGTTAAAAAATGAGTTATAATACTTTAACATACGAAAGCTTTACATTAAAATAATTTTACTCTACGCTAGAGTATATGAGATATTTATAGTATGAGTGGTTTGAACTCATAAGCTAGCACTGTTTTGTCAGACACTAAATTAATTGTGACATCTTCATCAAATTCTATTAAAAACCACAGAATTCATATTATATGATTCATTCTGTAGTCAAAAGCTACGCCCAAAAAAAAAAAAAGATTTTCAAATAGAAAGTAGATTGGTGAGAGCTTTGATTTCCTCATTAGATGCGTGACTCCATGGCTTTCATTTCCACAATTATAGGTTGAAATGGGCAGGTTCAGGTCAGACCATAGTTAGGTCTTTGGGGATGGCTTGGATTCTGTAGGCCCAGGATGAGTTTTCTGAGCCCACAACTAGCCTGACGCTCAGAAGCTCATTACATGAACAAAACTACCACAAACCAGAAAATTTTAGTTATAGGACATCGCTTAGTAATAATCCTACAAATAATTTTATTATAAGGTGTAGAATTTATGTTGGAGACTTTGGCTATATAGAGAAGAGAATGGAGATTGAATTTCTGGAAAAAAAGAGTATGTTTGAGGTATGTTTAAAGGTTTTATTCGCTCACTTGTTCAAGTTTATTTAAGACTTAACCGACAAATTACCCATAAGATACAACAAACACTTAAATGTAATATCTAGCAACAATATTGCATTCCAAAATATCAAAAAAACTATAAATTTTTTGAAGATATGATAAATGAAAGGGACGCCATTTCATAAACCGATACCAATCGTTGCAACTCATGCAATTCACGTGTAGAGATACCTTTATATTGTAAAAGTATTTTTTCACGTAACATTACATCTATTATAACGAATATGTCCGTTGCTAACAAGTACTTAGGTTTATATGAAAAAATATAACCAATAAATAAACCGCTTCAAAACAACTCAAAGAACACATTATTTAACTATATATCAACTTGGGAGGGTGGCGCCGCTGTGCTAGGTGCACTATACCAATTTTCGTGTTAAAATCTAATACCTAGCTACATCATAGCTTTCTTGGGCTTATTGAATTCAAAACCATTACGATAGATCTACCTCTCCAAGTTAGGTCCCCTAACTAACCTAAGTTGACCCTTTTCTTTTTATTCACAATAAATTTTTCATTCCTTAAAGTAAAATCCTTGAATATTTTTCCAGTGAAAAGTTACATGTTATTAAGACACATGAATAACATTAATTGGTGCAACAAGAACTTTGACAGCTCAATGTGCAAAACCAACCTATTTTAAACAAAAGTTTTTACTTGATTTTTGTTGGAGCTGAAGTTGATAAGAAAAAAAGAAAAGGTTTTTTAAAAATAAATTTTCAAATGGTTTAATTTATAATTAGTGGAAGAAGCATAAAGGTTAAAGGGTCACAGTCTAAATTTGCTCGTCTATAGAAAAACTTGCACATACCAATTACAAAAAAAAAAAAAAAAAAAAGGTGAAACAGAGATTGAACTTGGAAGAAGTTTGTTCAGTTTGGGAAGGAATTTTGATTGATCAAAAAGAAAGGCTTTTTCGACCGATGTATTCTCATACACAGCAACATATAACATAGATATCCTACTTGGAAATGGCAAAGTTAAACCCACCAATCTCTAGGCAAATGCAAATAATCAGAAGAAGCAAATTTTCATTGGTTGAAAAGTTTAGCAATTAAATCCATATAGATAAATAAAATAGAAAATAAATGAGAAATTCTGAGGTGGAAGACTTCTTTTCCCATTCCATTAGCAGGGGATAAATTTTAGCCTTAAAATGCAAACTAAATGTTAATTGTAGAATTGTCCCACAATAACAAAGTTCACCTTACCAGATTTTCTCAGCCTTCTCCACCTTTTTTTTTTCTTTGGCTCCCTCCCTCCCTTGTTTTTCATCAAATAGCAAATGTAGTCCCTTCATAGATACATTTCTCCTTTTAATCTACGGCTGAATTCCTTTGGATATATATACACACACTCGAATTATACCTATTAGATTTTATCATTTGGTAATTTTAGTCTAAACTATAACATTTTAGAGTTATATGTTCGTGTATGAAGATCACATATACAAAATTTTACTATAATCTTGAATCTGTTATCGTCTCTAATAATTATACATTCTCATTAAAGTAAGTAGGACTTTATTATAGAGCAATCCTATTAAACCATGGAGTTAGAACCCTGAGACTAATAAAACAGTAAAACCCAGTCTAAAAGGTACACTACATGCTAGATTAGGGCTTACAGTTTTGTGAGCAACGGGTTATAACCTCATGAGGATAAAAATGTTTTTTCTTCATGGTATGAAGTAAATAACTTTTATTGCAAAATAAATATCAGCTATTAAACATATGATAAGCAGTTCCCCTCGTTTTTGTTTTCTTTTCTTCAACAAAGCTCCTCGAACTCTTAAAAATATTGCTAAAGGACCAAAATTGCTAAGGCTGTCTAAATGGATGTTCATTGATAGCCTTAATTTATTTCAAAAAGACTTGAGCACTCTTAAAGCCACGTTTGGCTAAGGATCTACTTTAGCATGACCTGACCTTGCACATAGTGACAAGCTTAACTCCTGCACTATTGAGCTAACTAGATCTAGCCGTGGGCTAGTGGACTCAATGACATGAGCTAGCTAGGCCATCGTCACAGCTGGTCTCTGCAGATGATGGTTTCATGATATTGCCTTGCATTGGTGATACCATTGACCACCAAGCTAGTGAGGCCCTTTCTAGATATGGCCTCGTTAGCCTTACTGGTCTCAAGTAGGTCTTCTCGCCTTTGGTCGTCTCAATTGTTGGTGATCAAAATAAGCGATTGTTTTTATTTTTGAAGTTAGATAAAAAAAAAAACAAAAAATTTATGGTAAAATGTGATAAATTCCCTATTGACAGGACATAATTCTTAACTGTGAGATCATCGTCATGTTTAATTAAAACAACTCAATTTTTTTTTGAATTATGTGATGTGATCTGTAGTTAAAAGCTATACCAAAAATAGATTTTCGATTAGAGAGGTATATTGGTGAGAGCTTTAAATCCCCTATTAGATGGGTGAATTGTATATTTATGCAGCATGCTATCTTTTTTAGGTGTGGATTGATTTGTGCCACACACTACAAAACTATTTGATTCAATGCCATAAACAAAAGGAAAAAGACTAATTACCCTCATCTTCACATTGGGTGTTTTTCCTCTCTCTCTCTCTCATTTTCCTCTTCTTTCGCCTCCACCCTCACGTTTTCTTCTTTCACCTCCTCTAGCTGCACACCCTTGCTACAAAGACAAGACCGCTAGGTCTATTGCGCCTAGTGGTGGACATCGGGTAGGTTGGGTGGATTTTAGGGATTTTTAACTCATTCAATCAAAGTTCGGATTGGTTAATTTTAAATCTAATATACCCAATGAACCCAAACTTTAAAAGCAACCCATCCAATTAAAGTTCGGGTGGATTAGATGGGTTATTCAAATTGAGTACTATAAAGAAAAAAATTCAAACTAATAATTTACCAAAATAAAGAATATATAGAGAAAAAAAAACTAATATTTATCACATATTAGATGTCTAACAAAACTCAAATACATAAGTTATATCTGGACTAAGAAAACAAATACCTAAGATCTGACAAAGCAGACAAGAAGAAGAGTAGGTGTAAGAAAGGCATGGATATAGAGGTTAGCAGTGATCAAATGAGATGATAGAGAGAGAGAGAGAAAGAGAGAGGGATTTTTGGACTTTGAAGTGAAGAAATAAATATTTAGATAGGTAGGATTGTGAACAAAATACAAACAGGATGTTAGATGTGTATACTGGAGTGGAAAGTAGTAAAGTCTTTTTTTTATTCTTTTTAAGGGATTATGTAGTGCACTATGTAGTATGTATTAAAAACTAGAAACTAAAAAGTAAAAAGTAGAAGTTAGAAACTAAAGAGAAGAAGTCTTTATAAACTAAACTATGTTACTATTTTTTTTAGAGAATAAGGTTTTTTTTTAGTATAAGACTATATTAAAATTATAATATCAAATGTATAAAATAAATAATATATATGGATATTTTATATTGGACGAGTTTAGATTATTTTAGAGTTTAAAAAACTTAACGCAAACTCACTCAATGAAAAATTAGATTGAATAAGTTTATAGAAATTTTTATTCAGATTCTTCGGCTTCGGTTTATCTCGATTTTTATTAAGTGGATTAAATCAAATTCGTCAAATTGTTAGATTTTTAATTCACCCTTAGTTGCGCCTGCACCTCTATGATCTGCAAAATCCATCGCCAGATCCGTTTGTTCGACCGCGCGACAACCAGCCATGGTTGAAGTCTGGGAGCCTCGCGACAAGTACGGACAAGCCAAGGCCAAAGTTCGACCCACCCAGGCATTGTAGCCGACAAAGCCATGAGATTAGTCCTCCATAATCGTTCTCCATTTCTGTTTCCTCTCTCTCGTCGGAGCCGTCACATGCCATAGACGAAGTTGCATGAGGATTATTGATGGCCGCAACTATCTTGCCATCATAGGGATGACAACCTTCTGATTTCGTCATGAGATTGACAAGAGATGTAACTCTATTTTTTTGTTTGATTATTTTTTTGGTTTTGTTATGGTCATTGTTTTTGCGGTTTTTATGATTTTTTTTTGTGTATTTTTGTGATTTTTTAGTGTCAAAAACGACCATGGTCTCATTCATCTTAGCAATTACAGGATAGCAATTGTGCCTATACTGACAGCATCTGTGACGAATCCTGGATATCGACTAGTAACCACGGCAGTATCCACAGTGGATACTGGGGTATATTTGAAATACTAAATATAATGTGATAAGGAGATTGAAGCATTCTCTGCAAATACTTTTTTTTTGCAGCATAAATCAATTGAAGCTTTGTTTTTATGGCAATTGTGTAAGGAGCCCGCGTGAAATCTCACCCCACATTTAAGTACATGGTTAATTTGAGAGACACTATTTATGTGATATTGTTTTTCAATTTTAACGTTACGAGAAAAGTTTGTAACACACCGCCTTCAATGAATATAAATGCACTATTATTCTAAAGCATTTTAGATTAGGTTAGATAAATATATGTCATTTAAAGGTATTTTAGCCTTTTTAGCTAAAAAATTTGTATGAATTAGAGGAAAAAAAATGGTAAAATATAATAATAATAATAAGAAGAAAATGATATACCACCTAATTTATCCTTAACTGCATATGGACTTGTCCATAATTATAGGCCTGAAATGGGTCAAGCTCAACTTAGCCCATACTTAGGTATTTGGCATTTGGTGAAGGGGGATTTCTGTAGGCCCAAGATGAATTTTCTCAGCCCACAACTATCTTCACAATCTGAAGCACAGCATCATGAGTTCTAATCATAGGTATCTCGTAGAAATAATTCAATCAGTGTAAATTTAATCTTTCCAACCGTATGTTAAAAAAGAAGAAGAAGAAATTAGGAAACCTTTTGGCTCACTTTTTGTGTTTAATTTTTATGCATCTTTTAGAATTATATCCATCTTAATTTATCTTACAAAGGGAAAAATGAGGTTAAAAAAAAATTTAGTGTTTATAAAAGCGTATAAATTTCTATGCTTCCTTATTAGAAAGGCACGTCTCTAGATTTTTGTGCTTCCTACTTGTTTAAATGGTTTATGTATTTTCTTGAATATTATAATATTTTTATTTTAGGGCACTGCACAAAATTAAATACTTGAGTTAGACATGGGTAGATTTCCCAATTTTCCATATGATTTTGCCATCAAAATCCGCCTCCAACAATTCCACAATTTTCCAACCGGTCACATTTTTGCTTGATACCACATGACCAAAAAGTTAACCAAGTCAACAAAACAAGCTTCCGTGTAGATTAAGGCCTTGGTTGAGAGGTTGCAATTTGTTGAACTAATTTGATCATATCTATATCCAATTTGGCCGTGTCTAATAGTCAAAAAGGGCAAAAACTCCTAAAATCCACCCCCAAAACGGACACCACCTCCTCCATGAAAGTGATATCCATTGACGTACCAATATTGGGACAGAGATATATATAGGAAAGTGGGATCAAAGTGCTACACTCTCTTATATTATTCTGCACATTAAGGTGTATCCAAACACAAACTTACATGCAAACGGCGGAAATTTGTGAACATCATCAGCCAGTCCCATTTGGGCTTTCTCTTTCTACTTTCCAATGTATACTAATCCTCCACTTACTCATGAGAAATTTCTTTTTCTTCCTTTTTTTTATTTAAATATATACCGTTTATTTAGCCTTGGACTTGTGACAGGAAAGTGAACTGTGGACCCTGTATGATTATCAAGGCATCAGACTCCAATTCTTATGCAGACACTTCTTTTAAAATGAGAGTTTTTTTTCTTTTTTTTTTCTTTTTATTTTCTCTGGTGACATGTATAATTGGCATTTCAGCAAGAAAAAAACTTCTTGGGATATAATGGGTGTTAACTACTACAATTAATAAAATGTGAGTTCTATTTGTGGCACTCATATTATAGGACTCATCTTCTGTTAGCATATGGGTATTCAACACCATCAACACCTTATAGTATTTTTTTTGAGCAACATTAATTTTCATTTCTATTTATAGATCATGATGTTACCTTTCCAAAGGTTTTTGATTAATTGGCCCATAAATTTTTATATTTTTCTTCTAAATGTTTTATCAATAAAAGCATTATTTTCAGTTTGAATGAATTTATACCCATATGAATTTCCATGTTATTTGCCATTTTTGACAATAAAGAAACAGCATTTTCTCTTTTCTGCGTCTGTTTTGCTTTTGGCTAAGAGACGGATTAGTTTTTGTAAGAAAGGTGAAAAGACAAGTCAATTCAAAGAAGATTCCATTATTATAACGTTTTCACACTGTAATGCATCATTAAACAGGGATTTGGACAATTAAGGGCATGCAGATTATGCGTCAAAGAAAATGTCCAAAACGATGGGCAAAGTAAAGGCGCACAAGTGATAGTGTCCGGAAAACGTGGTCCCAAGGCTCTTTTGGACACCATAAGCACTTTCCTCACGGACTAAAGTACAACAAATCCATTATATCCCAAGTTTGAAAACTGCTAACAATATTCTTGGCCAAAAAAATATGCTAACAATATGTGCCGCCAAAAGGGCTAAGCCTTTGAGCAATTTTCTAGTTCAAAACATTAGAGCATATAAGAGCTTTACACTGTTACAACTTTTGTTTTTTACTGTAGCATATAAGAGCTTTACAATATTTCCTAACTAAAAAGTTGGTTCTAACGAACTTTACCAAACACTAACGTGTTTAGGAAGTGGTTTGAACAAAAATTTTTAATTCAAATACTATAGCTTGTGAAAGCTTTACACTTAAATTTAGTTTTTCTTGACATTGTAGCATGCGGAACTCACTGTATCAACTAAAAGTTTTGGTTTGAATTAGAGTATCCAAACACACTAAAAACATCGAGAAAGGGAACAAAATGTGCAAAAGCATGACCTTATTGACAAGCATGCCATTTTGGCGGGCACCATATTTTGTGACACTTTAGCTCGACTTGATTTATGTCTAAGTGGACGGAAACGTGGGGTGGGTTTTCATAGCCTTTGATTCTACTACTTCCACATGAATCCTCGCCATGTTTTTTGCTAGTTGCAAGTGGAGATGTCTTTGACAACATCGTTAATGAAGGAGTTATTCTAGAACCATTTTGTGCAAGATAAGTCTTAGATTTTTGTAAGATTTTGTGGAAACTCAACCATTGTGATTTATAGCACAAGTGAGATTTTTGAATTACAAGTAACTAAAATACAAGGTTTAAGAAAAAGTATCAAATTTTTATTTTAAATCCTGTAGGATGTGAAGAAATAACATATCTATAAAATACAATTCTAAACCGTCATATTACTCTAAGAACTTAAGAGCTTGACGTATATCTGATCAAAACTGTATTATGTGTGTACATATATATTGATGTATATCTGATCAGAATTGTATTGTGCGTGTATATATATAGATGTATATCTGATCAGAACTGTATTATATATATATGTATATATAAAGTTTTATAGATTATTTGGAAGAATTTAAACTCATAATTTGAACTATTTTTTGTTCAAAACACTATAGCTATTTAGATATTTATACTGTAGCTGTTGAGAGCTTTATACTGTGAATGGTTTGAACCGGTTCGAACTAGAGAATTTGAACAGTATACTAAATTGAAAGGTTAAACTTTTGTTACAAGAGATGGTTAAGTATCCTATGATTTTACATGGGTGTAGGAGAAAGACAATAAAACACAACTAAACACAATAACAAGTACTAAGTTAATATGCAAAAATGCAAAGACAGGGTATTTAGTAAAATTAGTTCTAAGCAAAACTTTTAGTTGCTATAGTATAAGCTCTCATATGCTACAGTGATTAAAAAAAAGTGAGCTACAGTGTTTTCAGTTTAAAAGTTTTAGTTTTAACCATATTTTGTAAACACCTGTAGAAGTCTCACGTCTTGTTTGTTACATAGAATTAGGACTAGGATACGGATAAATAATCTCACTCTCTTGGTGCCGATATTTGACTCGACAAACAATCCTTTGACCTAAAAATAATCCCCAAATAGGGATAATTTATCCCAAAAAAAACCATGGGATTAATATAATTTGGCGCCCTGTTTGTTACAAATCTCACTCCCATGTTTGGATATAATTTGTAGATATAATCTGTAATTTTTTTTAATAAATATAATTTGGGATTAATATAATAATTTTTTTTATAGATATAACAAAATTATAGTAAACCAAATTATTTATAGATATAATTTGTAATTTTTTCAGTAAATATAATTTAATAATCAAATTAACATAATCCAATTCAACTGTATACCAAACACAAGATAGGGTTAAACACAATCTAATCTAATCTAATCCAATTCAATTCTAAATTTATAATCCCATCCTATCCAATATACCAAACAGATGTGTAAAGAATTGGGTGGGAGAAAAAGCTTCAAACTTTACCCGACCAAATGTTCAAACGAGGCACGCATGCCCTAGTTCTTCATTTTTTTTTTTTTTAACATGCCTACTTCTTCAATTTCGATATGGGCAATGTTCAAATCACTATCAGATACAGTGCGTAGGTTATTTTTTGGAAGAAAGATTAAAAAAAAACAAAAGAGCAATAACAACAAAAGTTTGTATCCATGATGAACCAAACCCAATAATTGCTAGTGCAAAGCTCGAGAGGTATTGGCTGGCCATCTTTCTCTTTGTCATCATTTGGTTGCTCTTTTGTAGAATGAATGTCCCATGTGGGGCTGTGTTCATAGCCCTCAAGCAAGAGTAATGTCCCATTTAAAAACAATCTACCCACTCCCACTATGTCTAACTTTTTTGACAAAATAACCCTAAAGAAGTTTGGTCAGATTCATTAACATATTTTTTTCCCATCCTAACGACAAATGTAATCCAAATTCACACACTGCAGGCTAGACTTTTGAAAGGAATATTAGATAAGGGAATTTTGTTGCCTTCCTTCTTTCACGTCATCTTAAAGTATTCCAAGATTTGAAGCCTTCTCGGCTTCTTATCTTTTTCTATGACAAAAGGAACACAAAGTTAAAGAAGAAAACGGAAGAGATAAATATATATATATATATATATATTTATATAAAACCCAAAAGAAAAAGGAAGGTGAATCATATAGGGGGTTGAGATCATAGACGGAGTTCCAACACACCCAAATTGGTTTTTTTTTTTTTTTTTTATTTTATATTTATTTTTTATTTTTTTAAGGCAAGGGGTAATGTTAAGAATATCATTTAGAGGAGCAGGTAACACCTAAAATCAGATTAACCCTTTTGTCAATTTTGCAAGCAAAAATAACAAATTTGGATCCTTTTTTTTTTTTTCCTTTTTTTAATTTTAAATATAAATCACAACAAATGAAAAAGGACGCCATGACATTGAACATTGCTAGGAATAGAAGCTTTTTCTAGGACCCATAATATGCAGGGTCAGCAGACAACCATGTGGAAACTTTGCTCCAATAGAAGTTAGCCTTGTTTTTCCACAAGATATGCAAATCTTGACTTTGGACCCTTAGAAACCTACAATTTGACACTGAGCACCCTTTATTTCAAGAAAGACAGACAAAATCTAACCTTTTGAAATTTTGTAAGGCCATAACTAAAATGTGAACACATATCATAAGTTGCATATCATCCCATAAGGCCATAACTAAAATGTGAACACATAATCATATGTTGCCTTTTACTCGGATCTGCATGTGAAATCTGTACAAATTGGATTTACAAATTGTAGTGTTTGAGTTGAGGTGAGGTCAGAGACATGAGATCAGAGTGCTATTATAGAAAGCATGTCGTTTTCAAAAGCCACTTTTTTCTCTAGAATTCAAATAATATCTACAAAAAGAAGGTAAACCTGACCCATCCAAGTTCCAACAATGAATGCCCTTTAACAAGTTCACCCGTACCAAATCACTCACCCCACCATTCCAAATAGGAAATTACTAATCCAAGTACAAGAAAGCCAACTTTATTTAAGTATGATTCTACGGTGGGGTGCCTTCTTTATAGGCCTTGTAAGTACCCTCGATCATCGGATTTATAAATAGGGTGTTTGACTCTTGGCAACAAATAATGTAAAACTTTTACGAACTACAGTAAAAAATAAAAAATTATTACAATGTAAAGTTTTACATGTTAAAATGTGTTTAACCAATTGGTTATAACCAATACTCTCAAACACCTTATAAACTCTTATACATGGAGAAGAATTTTTTTGACTACACCGTTACATTCACTACATAAGTTTTTACCATATCACCAATTCAAGAACGATATCATTAGTTCCTATAATATACATTGTTCCCGCTATAGAAGTCCTCTTTATTTTATAGTTTAAATTGCATCATATGCCTAACGTTTTTTGTCATTTGCAAGTTATATCTCAAATTTATTATTTTGATATTTGGAAAGCTTAAACATGACAATCTTTGACAATTAAGGTGAATCGATAAAAAGGTTAAATTAGGGTCCAAATAATAAAATTAACCATGTCTTTGGAGTGTCAATAGTGTAAAGTTCTTAACAGTCACAGTAAAAATAAAAAAAAAACTACAATATAAAACCCTCACATGTTAAGGTTTTTAAACTTTTTAGTTTTAACTAATTTGTTAAACGGCAAGTGAAAAGCCTTAGGTGTATTTATGCCAAAATTTGAGACATTCTCGTCTATTAACTGACGCCATTAGTTTTAGACCACATTTACAACAAATTTCAAATTTAGGGTTTTACATATCAACACATTTCAAATATTTAGAATCTAAATTGTCCCACGAAAAATTCTTAAGGCGGATTTAGTGCAACCAACCCCGTTCATTTTATATGATTTATGTTTGACTTTCGTCGCTCGTCCGATAATACATTTCCCCAAAATAATACTCTGTGGAGGACAGTTTGGTAAAACCAGCGGTTGACAAAAAGTTGCAAACGAAACCTAATACAATTCAAAAAATTCTGAAAAATCCTTTTCTCATTCAGAGAGAGCCCAATTTCAAATACCGATCCCCCATTTTGAGGCTCAAGCCATCTCTACTACCACTACTACTTCCTCCACTAAAGTACAAACTTGAACCAGGCCAAAAAAAAAAAAAGGGGAAAAGAAGAAAACGGAAAAAAGTCTTGCTCTTTTTCGTCTCCAATCGATCATTACGCATTCTTCCTCACACTCTTTAGCACGCGAAGATTGAAGAAGCTTCTCTGTCTGTGCTTTGTGCTTTTTGTCGGCTCAAATCCCATGCCCAGGTAACAACACTAATCAATGTCAATGATTTTTTGTTTTGAATTTGTGAAATTTGGATTAATGGGTATTTTTGTTTTGCTCAAATGGCTAATGGGTATTTCTCAGATGCGTCTGAATCCTCAAAAATCTGTGAAAAGTCTCGTCCTTGGCGAAAACCCAGTTTTCATTTTCAGTTCCTGATCTGTTGTTTATTGGTGTTGTTATTATTAGTGGCCATTGTTCAAGAAGCAATGGTTGCTGAGCCTTGGATTGTGAAGATGGGAAGCCAAGTAAGTACAAATCTCAAGCACGCTCTTCTTCTCCAACCTTCAAAGAGTAAGAACAACCTCAGGAACTTAGAAAACATCGACAAGAACAAGAACAAGAACCAGACAATCGGAATTCTCTCCTTTGAAGTCGCCAATGTTATGTCTAAAACCGTTTATCTCCACAAGTCCTTGACTGACGCTGAGATCTCCAAGCTCAAAAACGACATCTTTAACTCAGAAGGAGTCCAAACCCTTGTCTCCTCCGACCAGTCTTATCTTCTCGAGCTTGCTCTTGCAGAAAAGCTGGATGATTTGAACAGGGTTGCTTCTGTGGTTTCAAGGCTTGGGAAGAAGTGTTCTGAACCGGCCTTGCAAGGTTTTGAGCATGTTTATGGTGATATTGTTGGTGGGGTTATTGAGGTGAAGGAATTGGGGTTTTTGGTTAAGGATATGGATGGTATGGTGAGGAAAATGGAGAGGTATGTTAATGCCACGTCGAGGTTGTATAGCGAAATGGAGGTTTTGAATGAGCTTGAACAGGCCACTAAGAAGTTTCAGAACAACCAGCATGAGGAAAGCAAGAGGGCTTTTGAGCAGAAACTGGCCTGGCAGAAGCAGGATGTGAGGCATCTCCGGGACATTTCACTTTGGAACATGACTTTCGATAAGGTCGTCGAGCTTTTGGCGAGGACGGTTTGCACAATTTATGCGGGGATCTGGGTGGTTTTTGGCGGAGACTTTGGTGCGTTGAGAAAGGACGAGCCTTTGCCGTTGAAGAGGGTGTTGAGCAAGAAGAGGGAGTTTCACTCAGGGAAAGTCGAGAAGGCTGTGGTGCTGAAAAGGGGGTCTAGTGTTAGGCCTCCTTCTCAAGTTGGTGATTCAAGGAAGGGTGAATTGGGTATGTACAGACCGGAGGATTTGGTTTTCCCGTGTGGGACTAGCCCCGGGAGGCTTTTCATGGAGTGTCTTAGTTTGAGCAGTTCAGTCTCAGTGTTGGAAGATGATAGTGTTGATTATGAGGAAAGGGGAAGCCAAGTTTCTGCTTGTTGTGGCATTGCAAATAGTGGGTCAAGGAGAGAGCAAAGTAACTACGCTAGTTGTTTTAATAGGTCACAAATCAGTGTCAATTCTGGAGTTGTGAATGGTGTGAGATTTGGTCCCAAGAGTAGGTTAGTTTGTTATGCTTCTCCTTCAACCGTTGGAGGTTCTGCTCTGGCTTTGCACTATGCAAATGTTTTAATCGTGATCGAAAAGTTGCTTCGTTATCCTCACTTGGTTGGCGAGGAAGCGAGAGATGATCTGTATCAGATGTTGCCAACTAGCCTAAGATTGTCACTTAGGACTGAACTCAAGTCCTATGTGAAGAACTTGGCGATATACGATGCGCCTCTTGCGCATGATTGGAAAGAGACCCTAGATAACATTTTGAAGTGGCTAGCCCCATTGGCACATAACATGATCAGATGGCAAAGCGAGCGCAATTTCGAACAGCAGCAGATTGTTACGCGCACAAACGTTCTTCTGCTTCAGACTTTGTACTTTGCAGATCGCCAAAAGACCGAGGCAGCCATATGCCAACTTCTTGTTGGTCTGAATTATATATGTCGTTACGAGCATCAGCAAAACGCATTGTTGGATTGTGCTAGCAGCTTCGATTTTGAAGATTGCATGGAGTGGCAATTGCAATGCAGAGCTGCATATGTTGATTGACGACATTCTTGATTGGAGTTCCTGAACATGGTATTTAAGCATTTTTTTTCTTTTCCTTATTTCCCAATACTTACATGAAGAAATAGATGATGATAGTTCAACCGGAGGTGAATATTTGGGACTTATCACTCATACTGAAGACTTCAGTTGATTAATGTAATTCATTTTCAAGGTATGGGAAGCTTTGACTTCAGGAGTACTTACTGCCAATTATTTATGAAAAAATAATTTCTATCTTCTGTAGAATTGTATATACGTTTATCAGCTCATGTATAGTTCGTGTTTTTGCTTTAAAATTCTGCTCATAATTTGAAGCACACAATTGTATGCTAAGTCAAATATAAATGATAAGTGTCTAAATGTTTGTTTCAGCAAATCACAAGCACTTTTGTAAAGGGACTAGCGTAATCTAAACTGATTTTGTTGCCAACTTGTACAGTTTGTTATGTTCTTATTTGACCAAATCAATGATAAAATAGACTGAAAAAAGAGAATAACAGGCTTGTGAAGTTTGTGACATGTTTTGGTTTGGGGACTTTCCTATCTATTAACAATGAGATGCTTTGGAAATGAAAGTGTGATGAACTTTTCAGTAGTCCTTTAACAGAGTGTAAAGTTCAGGGAGAGCATAAAATTCTTTCAGTTTCAAGCATTCTTCGTGCTATGCCTATGTATACTTTTCTGCACAAATCCGTTTTGATTAAAATTTTGGCTTTGTGAACAAGCACATAAGTATTTTTTTTTCCTAATTTATTGTTCAATTCTCAACACTACCTGGAACGCACTCATGTAGTGAAAGTATACAAGGAGGGAAGTTGAGGATATTTGAAACTTGAGGATTTTTTTTTCCTCTT
Source organism: Artocarpus hirsutus (assembly GCA_946598075.1). NCBI lineage: Eukaryota > Viridiplantae > Streptophyta > Magnoliopsida > Rosales > Moraceae > Artocarpus > Artocarpus hirsutus. Next base: position 54,156 of record CAMOHE010053063.1, on the reverse strand, counting down.
TCAAAGTGTTGCTGCTTTTCCATCTTTTCCCTGTTTATGTATACAAGGAGGGAAGCATAATAATATACCTCCATGTTCTCAGGGAGGTATAATAAACAAAGAAAAGAAACGAAAGGAAAAGAAAAGAAAATGGTCAATTCCTCCATATTTGAACCTTACTATTTTTCCTTTTTTTTTTGGTTGAACAGGTAATGGTAATTGTGAATTTAGAAATTCTAATAGGCTTTCTTTTATTAATGGAATGTTTGAGAAGTGAATTGAAGGTTAAAAATAAAAGAATTGTAACATGTGAGAGTTTTACTCTATAGCATACTTTTATTTTATACTATAGCGTATAAAAGCTCTACACTATTTAAGTTGATACTGATGAGCTACAACTGAATTCGTTAAACACTAGAGAGTTTATTATTGCCGAGGGCTGACTATGCAAATTTTTTATAATGAATTCGCCAAACACCAGAGAGTTTATTATTGCCCAGGGCTGGCTATGCAAATTTTTTATAATGAATTCGCCAAACACCAGAGAGTTTATTATTGCCCAGGGTTATGTATTCCAACGCTTCTGATGTAATGCCTCTCGTCCACTGACACCAGCTTTGCTACACGGCATAATGGGCAATAATTGAAGGTTTGCCACATTTGTTGGGTCAACATTTTGCCAAACTACCATGAGCTTGAGCCCTTCTGATTGATTGCAAAACATCACGTCCTTGTGCCTTTAAACTTGAACCATGACTCTCACATTTATGCATCCATTTTTAGTCGTGAGGTCGTAAAGCTCTAATTCCCTTAACGTAAAGTCATCTATTTATTTATTTACTATTTATTATTTTTTCAAAATAGTAGGAGTTTAAAAGAGTAGAGGTGGCATATCCTAAAAGGCAACACATTCTTGCAAGATGTGAATATATATTCCTATATAAGTTTTGTTATGTCGTTAGACTAACTCGAACTTAAAATTTTAATGAGGTAAATAGATTGTCTTGTTACTTCACTGAATGATCAGTGATTACAAATTTTGACTTATGTGTAATTCAACATGCCACTGCAACGCATACTAAACAATTGCATTACGACACATACCAAGTTATTGCATTACGATTGGCCTATTAAAACCCCTTGTTGTACGTACAGACATAACTGAAAGTCTTGCTTAGGAGGGTTGCTTTTGTTATGACACTATTTATGCATTATATATAACTTTATGATAGGGTATAAAAACCAGAATTTTATTTGAACCGTTGGATCTGTATAAAATTACATCATAAACATGTGCTGCTCGTATGACATCCGTACTATACAAAGCCTGTAAACCCTATTGCAGCTTTTATGGGGTTAAGGGAAGGATAAAATCGTACATTTTAACTTTCTTTGTGTCATTATAGTCCTTTCATTGGTTAAGCTGTCAAGGCAGAGATATTGATCCAGTTTCATTAGTAATCAGTACCCATATTTACAGAAGGCAAGTGTTAATATCATTAAGAATGGAGGGATGTGTACACTACACTGCCTTGCAACAATCAATATGGACTATGAACAAGGAAGGCAGGTGACACCATGTGGGCATTTAATTGATGGGAACACACAAAAGGGCATTTAGATTCAATGTTGACATTGACGAGGTCTTGAATTTTTTTAATGGATGTAGTTGGCCATCATTGGACTGAAAAGCAAAGTGACATCAAAGCCACCCTTCTCCTTCCATTATTGAGTTTGCAGTCATAAGTGAGTCTCCATAATTAAACACCAACAGAAACAACCAAACTTCGGACTGTTGAATGAAACAGCTGATTTTGTTACGCAACATCACGTGGACAAGGGAAGCACTCCTTGTCCCACCTCCTCCTTGATGTACATTTATTAATTTGTTAAAAATATATTTATTATTATTCTTAAGATTATGTTTTCTCAACATCTATATTTTATTAAAATTCAGTATGGTTTGTTAAAATATTGAATTTGGATTAAATCTAGGATGAATTTTATCTCACCTTTTGTTTATAATTATTATTGAAATTTTGATCAACAATAAACATCATTGTGGGGAGCGGAATTGTAATATCCAAGAAGATTTCATCAATTTAAGTCTATAGCTAAGACAAGATTTAAACAAGAAATTTCATTAGGAACTTCACATAAATATGAAGTTTTGTAATCAATGTGAAATGTGTGTAATTTTTATGAATTATGATGTAGTTCATGCAAACAAATTTTATGAGTGAACTCAAAAATTTGTTAAGTGCTTAAATAGTGATTCTAATATTGTAAGGATTTTTGTTAAATCTAAATTTTGTGACAAATATTCATGAGTGAATATTTAAAGACATTAAGATAAAAGTTAAATGATAAATAGGTAAAAAGAAAGATAGAAGTAAAACTGTAAAAGAATCTAACATAACAGATTCTATAACAAAAATACAATAGAGAAATTATACAACATAAAATAATACAGTATAGGAATTTAATTGAATAAAAAGTATAGATAATCATGGAAGAATATGGAAGCTAGTGGAAGGTTGTAAGAGGGATATTGAAAATACAGAAAAATTTTATACAGTATAAATTTAGACTAAAAAGTCAAAGTAAAAGTTTGACTTTTCTACTTCAAAAGTGTGGAAAATTCCATATTTTTCTTAAAAAATTTGTAGGCCTTAGGTGGGGTAAGAATTCATACCATTTTATTTACAAAAATGCCACTAGATTTGGCGTACAAATATCCCAACACTTGGTGAAAATAAAGACCTTACTTTCTCCATCATTTCTCTTCAAATCCCTCACTTTAAAACCCTAATTCTGTAACGACTGGGAAAAATTCAAGAATTAATAAATGTGATTAATTAAGAATTTTTTCATAATTACTCAGCTAAGTGTCTGAGAAAGTACAAGTTTAAAATTTATTAACACATAAATTTAAAGGTCTTAATAGTTACAAGACCTTAAAAATAAATAATGTTATGAATGCAAAAATTAATGTGCTTTATGTATGAGATATGTAACAATATTATGTCATGATAGTACATTAAAATAATTATTTAATGTGTAAAACTAAAAGTTTATGGTGTCATGCATAATCCATGCATTATGGATAAAGTTATGGAAATGGTTTCATGATAGTATGGAAATCCTAATAAAGCAATAATACTGCAAGAGGACAGTTATGTATATGGGAATTTTAAGTTTGCAGATTAAAAATTTGATCAACTCGACCACGACACAGTATATGGCAAGTAATCCCACAAATGATCAACTCTTTCTCTCTCTACTTTCTCTTTCTATATTTTCTCTCTATCCTCAAATCTTGATCAAGATTTTGGCTTTCATTTTTGACACCTCTTGTACCAACTGAAAGCTCCTGACGAGCTAAGTTTAAAGGTGTGCTATGCCACCCACAATGCCGCCAGAGGAAGTTGCACGGGCCACCCAAAGTGGCAGAGAAACCCAAATTTTCTGGCTAGATATCTTCGCCGTCTGACGTCCAATCGACATGATTTTTGTTTCTACACGAGCATCATGACGAGAGGAACAAAACCCACCCATGTTTGCACCTCAACCATCTCCACAGAGCTCCGCCCGTCTACCATCATCGTGCGCTACTACAGAGCCCATCGACTTTGTAATTCCTGCCACTATTGAGGTCATTTGACCTTACCACAATGCTTAGAGGATCAAGGGGAGTGAATTCCCTCGATTAATTTCACCGAAGGAGGCCCTCGCCAGACTTCCATGAATACAGCCGGCCACCACCGTGGATGGTTGTGTTTTTTTCAAATTCGATAGCTTCAGCTCAAATTGATGAGGGGGAAACACTCAGAGGAAGATGGGTAGCAAAAGCCCTCAACCAATTTCAGGCCAAAATCGTCGGAGCACCGCTGCCCAAGCCACCATTTTGGCCAAGATTGTGGAGCCCGACTTGCTATGTTAAAGGCAAAATTAGGTGAAATTGAGACTGCCAGGACTCAAAAAGTTAGGGGGGTAGGCCCTAGCTCAACTGCCAACGAAGTTCGGTCAATGCCGGTAAACACCAGTCAATGTTGGTCAAAGGTTGGTCAACGATGACTTTATGATTTTGTGATCCAGACCTCCGATCGATGATCCGAGACGGCTTCTCGACTTGTTTCGATGCTTTAAACACGATGGTGCCCTCCATAAAAGCTAATTTTTCTTCGATAAAAATCGTCTGGTATCAACTACATGTAGATCAAGGCAATTCAAACTACAGTAATGAAGTCTTGAATGACATTTCTAATAATGCATGACCTTCAAGAAGCATTCTTAGCCATTCATGTTCACTCGAGGAGCACTGTAGAGGATTCTTTGCATACTGTATATAGCGAGGTACAACTGAACCCGTTTAGCTAAGAGTCCAGGTAAGTAGAAATCTCGCGTACAATATGAATAGTTTTAAAATAAAATGTTTTAAATGTGTTCATAAAAAGTTATGAAAATGTATGAATGGTGAATTGTTATATTGTGTGTGCTATGATGTGTTGTTATGTTATGGCAACTTGGTGATTCATCAAGATTAGTCAGCATTTTGCATTAATCGAGGGGGTTAAAGTTTGCCTAATCTTGGCAACATTTAATGTTGAAAAAATAGTACGCAGCGAAATTTTAAAATTTTTTATATCAGAGTATTTTTTTAAAACATAAGTTTGACACACTATATGCATAAATTAACCAGATCTTACTAACCTTTGAATGCTGAAGAGCTATCGCAATCCATGAAGAGAAGTAACGTTTTAGAAGAGCCTCAACCGACTGGTCTTCTTTGCTATTCTCTATCCACGATTGGTGTGAGTATGGGCTCACGTCGTTTAGCTTTTCCACCAGGTGACCATCTTTCCAACCAGTAGAGAAATACCCATAGCTATAATTCGTGATTTATGAATGATAGCCTTATAGGGAGTTTTAAAGTCTCACTTTAGATTTCTCAAATAATCTAAATAATAATGAGACTCGCTCTCCTTTTATAGAGGTTGAGCTCAGGAGTTAGTCCCTATCAAATAAGGCCTCAAAAATTCGAATCAGAATCAATATCTAATAAAATTTATGTGAAAACGCATGAACTTTTTATCGCCCGATCGACAAGCTGAACTGGTAGATTGGCTTACCGAACCTCCTAGCCGAACTTAAAGATTGGCCTGCTGAACCTCCGATAAAAGATCCTACGAATCTTTATTTTTCACTTAAGATTCTTGGAATAGAGTCTCAGTTTTAATTCAAATAACCCAATAAGGAAGTTATCTGATTAAAATAGTTATATCTAGATAATCTCTAGAAAAATAAATATTCTTGATAATTTAATAAGTTTATCTTGAATTAATTCAAAATTAATCCAACCTATAAACATATATGAATTATCTGATCTCGATAATTCAACAAGTTTATCTTGAATTAATTTTATCACAAAATTAATTCAATTGATAAACAAACATGAATTATCTGATTTTATTGAATTTCAGTTAATCTGATAAATCTAACATAAGTCATCAATTATTGAAAAAGCACGCAGTATCGTTACAAAATTTTTGTGAGCTAGTAAAGGGGACCAAATGAACATATATAGTTTAAACTCCCAATAATTATGAAACCCAATATCCTAGATATACATTTCAAAATTATCAACTCTAACGCTACTCCACTAAAAGCTTAGAGTTACACTCTCGAACTATATAGAATTACAAAGCTTGAATAGCTAAGTCTCCGTGACATATCATAATGTATTGTATCCCCATAGGATTATCTATAATCAGCTTAAGGACAAGTTTTGTCTTACCTTCTCAATTATTTTTATCTTACGTTCTATTATCTCACCATTGGAAAACTTACCATTCAAAGACAGTATACCATTTGGTTACACCTATGTATCCAAATGGTTGAGCACTTCAGATTTTCAATTACAGGATAACGCATATAAGAGAATATCACTACTCCTAAAGAGGAGCTATGGATTCCATATATATGAATAACAGGTCTACGCTATTAAGAGTCATGTCTTCAACATACTGGCATGCGTACTACTATAAAATATGGACGTCACCCTTTGATACATCAAAAAACATATGTCAAGACAACGGCCCCACTATTCATCTCAAGATTAAGATACAATACAAATGATTGTCTAAAGTGAATCGATTTACCTAGACAGAATTATTAATCCAAATCAATTCACTTTATGTCCCGATCCAACACATCGTCATTTATGACAATGTGCTAATGTTTCTATTCGCGGAGTCTACCTTCGATGGTCAAGACAAAACATCCCCTAATAGGAATATAGACAACATAATAATTTTTACATAAATAAAGTGTCCAACTTTATTCCCTCGATTGCGGATCTTATGATTTAGACCGTCACCTTAAGAATTGTGTCTTCTGTATAATCCGTCCATTATATGTCCAATTCTTAAAGGTTTAGACCGACAGTATTAAACTATTGTTTGCTTAACATACATTCAACAAATATGAACATAAAGAAGACAAGATTTGGTATATAAATAATAAATAAATTCTTTATTGATAAAAATGTCTCCAAAAACATATCACATTTTTATTTCTTAGAGCATACACGTCTAACATTTAATTGGCCACGTCAAGGGGTATTCTAGTATTCTCTTACACTGTTTAACTTTAAACAATCCAATTCTTACACAGCATTATTTTTACAGTGTAATTTCTATACTATATAACTTTATCAGTGTATTTTTTTACACTGCATTATTCTAATGCTGTATAATTTTTCATATTATTATATAGTATTTTTTCTTAAACTATGTTTTTGTTTTAACATTTGTTGCAACACATTTTGCAACAATTAAGCTTTCCAGCTTATTTCTATATCATTCCTTCTTTATTTAAGGCTATGGCATGATTTTTATCCTTAAAAATCTATTTTTGACTTTAATGGAATTTATCGTAAAAATTAGATTAAACTATAATCCTTGTGACACATATTTTTGCTTAACTTAATCCTTAAGTTATTGCGTTTTTAAATGTTCTAGAAATGCTTGGGTGTCACAATAGAGCATCGGTGGGAATTTTTTCCAACCCCTACCCCGCCTTAAGTTAAGTGTGTATAAAGGCAAAAGTTGTAGGGAAGCATAAGTTCCTATCATGGATTCGTGTGGAAACTTGCGGTTCTCACAATGACAAACGACCTATATTTTACACTCATGCTATTGACTAGTGCATTTAGCATTTATCTTTTGATGTTTCTTTTGTTTTCTTTTCCCTTAAATTATGCGACAATTTTACTCCTTACCATAAAAAGTTATGAATTAAATTAAAAAAATAGTTATCATAAGAAACTCATTTTTTAAGATTTTTTATATACTATTTAAGCTACTAGCAAATTGTAAAAGATGAAGTCTACAACTGAATTAGTACTAAGGGCCAGTGACCAAATTTGAACTTTGTCTGGAGTTCTAGTCAATACAGTCAAGTTGATGCAATGTAAGAATAAGAAGTAAAAGGCAAGAAAATAAATAAGGGTGAAATACATGGAGATTTATAGCGTTTCACATTTGATGTGCAAGTGCCATTGGGGCTTTTACTATAATGAAGGAAAGATATAAGTTTGAGCTTAATGAATGTGCATGTAAACAAGTTTGATAGGAGTATCAATTTGGATATTTACACATACAATATCATTTGGCACTCGGGAGAGGTAATGAGGTGAATTTAGGACTCTAGATTAATGAATTAGATAGAATGAAGTCATCAATCATAAATAAAAAAAGCATAGGAAGAATCGAGCTAAACCAAGTTCCAAGATATATTATGACATAGATTGTCCATATTGTAAATAATCTCCTTTGTTCATAGTTTTGTTTAATTAATTTTATTCGTTTTATTTTACTTTAATTTTTTTCCTCTTAATTTCAATTACCTAAATAAAACCTAGTCATTGTAGTTATAGTAATTAGCTAGCCTCTAAGAATTCAATCCTTGTGGGATCAACATCTATACTCGGATGTACTTTATTACTTGTGTGACCTGTATACTCACGAAATTTTTGCAACAATGGATCATCACTGACATATATGGGCTCAAGTGATCCTGAGATACAATCGGGCACTACCTGGTCACCATCATCATCGTCTATGTCTATGAGGTAGTCATCAATCGGTGCTAGCAACTGTTCCAATGCTGCTATAAAGTCATCAAGGCTAGGAAAGTCATGTGGATATAATACCAACATTTGGATCTCATCGGGAACGCTGCTCTATAAAAGATCACATACTTGATGTATTAACATTCCTGATGGTACTATAGGTAACAATGTGTCAAAACCTCGTGATGTAATTCTTCAGAGACTTCCCAGGGTATCTATCCCAAATGGCTTACAGATGTTGAAGTATTAGGGCATGGTTGGCATGTGGGGTTAGTGGTGGTGTAAATTCCATAGAGATTTGGTCACGAAAGCCTTGCTATTCCTCATGCTATCCATTAGGTCCTAATACTATCTACCAGGCTAACGCTTCCCCTTGTAGCCTTCCTAAACCCAGTAGATCCTAGAGATGTGGTGAGGTATGGCAAGATTCAAAAATGACCTCAATGGCGTTAAACCATTCAGTAAGCACCATCGGTTGCCTGTTTCCGTCGAAGCTAAGCAGTATTAGATCTTGAAATGCCACACTTGCCTTTCTATTGGCGTAAAAAAGACGATCATCGAGTGGAGCAGCCATTGACTATTGTTGTTTCAATTTAGTGTTATAATTTATAAAGCAAAAACTTTCTATTACTACACATAAAAAAATAAACTATCTTACTTCACCTGTGACTATACGATGTGTAGCAAGGTGTAGTAAGATGGTAGGATATCGGCTTTGACATCTACTGCCACGACTCAAGTTTTCAGACTGCTACTAAACATTCCTTTAGGCTTTATTATCTTTATTAAAGGCATGAAAAATAAAAATATTTTTTTCAAAAGATTTTAAATTCATATCTGCATATTTTATAGTCTCTAGTTGTCTACAAAAAAAGTTATGTCATGCTGAACATTTTTTTTTCAAGACAACATATCTAAAATACTTAATATATAGTGAAAACATTACTGCAGTGATATCCATACTCTTAACTATACATTGCTCATCTACTATTGCCAGCTTCATAATAATTTTATTCCGGCCTCTTGGCTGGATTGCCTATAGTATAAAATAACTAAGTGAATGATTGCTCAATAAGTCTAAACATGGCCCACAAAATAATTCTCTACTATATACATGATCTATTTATGCTGATTTATGAACTTTAATTATGTCATATCCTTAAATTGACTAAGGCCCAAGTATTCATACCAAATGCGCATATTGGTCATCGTAACACTTAGACCGTAACATAACTATATAACTCCCTTATGTTAGGAGGTTGGTACGATATTTTTTATCTTATCTGAAATATCATTTACTAATTCTTTAAATTATGGTGACATAACATTCGTGATGCTTAAATAACTTAAAATAGGTGCCTTATCAATGCATTTGATTAGATAGTACAATAGAACTTTTTAAAAATCTTTTATCAACGCTATAGGTGGGGTTCGGAACTTACTTGAAAGCTTCACCACGCTTAATCAATTTTCCCGTGCCTACACTCTTTGTCTAAGTGTCCAAAGGCTTTTATGAGCTTATGAGCTTTTACAAAGTTGCTTGTTCTTGACAAACTTCAAAATTGAGAATTCTTGGACTAGGAATCTTGAACTTGTCCTAGAGCTTGCTTAGAAGATGTTTTTTTGAGAAAGTTTTAGAAAAAATTTTTGGAGAAATGCTTTAAGAGGCTGCCGGTTCTAATGGAACAAAAATAGAGTTTTTTTTTTTTCAATACTTGTATGAAAATGATGACACACTTTAGAATATTTTTTCCAACTTTTATGACTCATCACCTTTAGGCATTTTATGGTAAAAATCATACCTATTTGCATGGCACAAATGACCACACAAGGGGGATGATGTAGTCCAATTCTATTCTTTTTAGTGTCCAAATAGTGAGTCTTATTAATTTTTACAGAGTGTAATTTTACACTACATTGTATTTTTCATATACTGAGAATATATTCTCTTTAAAAGTCTAAAATTACACTTACTGACTTTTTTACCCATACTAGCTAATTTTCAACATAGTGTTTCATATATCTGCATTTATACTTTATCAGTACAATTACACTATACTATTTACCCTTTTCACTTTGGTGTGTCTTTTTACATTGTATTTAATCAGTTAATGATTTGTAAACACAGAAATCTTTACAGTTTATCTAACTAACAACTAACTATTTTTTATATTGTTTTCAACTTATGGCATGATTATTTACTTTAACTAACATATTTTTCCTTTATTAATTTATACCAAAAATTTATAATTAATGTAATATAAATTTCACCTTAAGAGTATTTTACAAATTTTTGAGTAATTAAACTCACAAATTTGCATATTACAAAATACTCTAAATTGCACAAAATTTACAAACATAATACATATTAATATTATATGTAAATAATTTACATTTTATCGTAGTCTTACAAAACACAATTTATTGAGAAAAATTCATTATCTAAATATAAATTAATTCTATATTTAAATTAATGAATTTTCTTGGACATTACACTGATGGGGATTGATGTTGGCGTGGTTAGGGTAACAGAACTACGGTCGGTTGTGGCAAATCCAAAGGTTGATGTGTTCAAGGAGGGTCATGGATGGTCGATTTGGGTAGGCCTTAAGGGTTCAAGGCAGGGGGTGATCTTTGGCATGGTGGAAATGACAGGGAAGCCAGTGGACCATTGGATATGACCGAGGATGGGGGTAAAAGATAAAGGAGAGCTGAAGTTGTCCTTGTAGCCCTCTGAGTTGAACAGTCTTGTTGCTCTGGATCTAAGTTCGGAGTTGACTGGGTCTAGGGTAAAAAGGCAGAATTGTCAGAGTTTTAACTAAACCGTGGATCGCCAGGAGTATGTTATCTACTTTTTTTTTTCAATCTTGGCTGTGTTTTGTTTTTGTTTTCTTATTTTCAGTGTGTAACAAAAGAGGTGATTTTCCACCCTCTGGCCCTTGTTGTATTTCACACCTGTTGATTTGCAACATTGTGTGTGATGATTGGCGGCTAGATTTAAATATATGTCAGGTTGCATGTGCCTTCATTAGAGTACATTTGATTTCAGTTGATTAGTTTCGTCCATCGACAACAGTGGTTTACGGTAACGAGTCGTTGATGAACTCTATTTAAGATGTTGAGTGGGTTTTTCTCTTATCTGTCTCGATGATGTCTTTTGTTCATGTGCTTCATTTACGTTTTACTGGTTAATCTAGTGTTGTTTGTGATTATTTATGCCTATAATGAGTGGTCATATGCAACTTTGTTCTACTACTTTCAGTTGAATAAAGTTTATATTTTAAAATATATATATAACAATGATAATTATATTTAAATTTTATTATTAATAATGATATATTTTTATCAATTTATTTTGACAACACATATTGAATATTATTAGTAAATGTCTCATTTATATGATAAATGACTCATTTACAACTTACATATGATATTTATATGTTCTTATACATAAGTCCAAAATATTATTAGCAAATGACTCGTTTACATGGCAAATGACTCGTTTACAATTTACACATGATATATACATCTTCTTATATATAAACTAAACAAATTGAATATTATTGATAAATGTTATGTTTACATGGTAAATGAATTATTTACAACTAAAAACAAGAACCTGTTATGCTAGTAAATAGAACATTTACTATGTAAAATGTGACATTTACCACATGAATGTAAATAGAACATTGAAGGTATATTTGATATTTTCAAATATAGTATGATGATGTGGCATGAAATTCTCTACATTTTTTTTTGTATAGTATAAATCAATTCAAGCTTTATTTTTGTGGCATGTGTGTAAAAAAAGCCCTCAAAACCAATGAGCTAAAGGGGCTCAAATTTCTCATTAGAAGACCTTAAGCCCAAGCTTGGGTGCACTACCTTTTGGTGTATTAGAGCTGATGGTAGGAAGCATTGATTTTTTTTTTTAAAAAAAATTACACTATACGTCACTTTTTTTAATGAAACTAATGTTTTATACTACAAATTCTAAAACTTAAAAAAAATATGCTACAAATTTTAAACTCTCTCATTTATCTATCCCTCTTTCTCATAGTGTCATTTAGTTTACCCACTCTTTTTCTCTCTCTCTCTCTCCCCTCACACACACACTCTCCTCCTTTCAACCAATTTTTTCTCTCTCTTACTCTCTTGTGGTATTTCGATTTCTATCTGGATTTTGAGGAAAAATGTCAAAGAAACAAAAATCAAATGCCACGCGGCTCGACGAGGTCGATCGGACCATGTATACCACCTTTTGCAACACAACCGACTCTCTCACATAGCTTTACACCCAGGCCATGAACCACCGACGCCTCTCTAATTTTAAAAATGAGTTGTATAAAGGAAAATAAGGGATATTTTTTGCTCCAAAAAATAGGGGATATTTTGAGGTCTAGGGACATTTCAATTCACATTTCTTAGAGTGGGTTTGGTAGGAGGAAGAGATAGAGGAAAAGGGTTGGAAGGAGAGAGGTGGAGGGAAAGACTCAATCTCTCCTCTAGTTGGAGAGAAGAAAGGAAGGAGAGGAGAGGTCGAGGGATGCCCTCTCCTCCTACGCCCACAAAAACTACTCTTTCCAATGATGGAAGAATCAATAAAATCCATAGATTTAAAAGACTATTTTACCCTTGTAAAAATTGTTAGTTAAACAATAACATAGACAATATAGTAATTAGCTAAAAAGTATCATTCATTCTTTTAACTTTCATTCTCTCTTATCAAACAACTTGCAAAATTGTTATAATCTTCTTCATCTTTTACATATCCCATCTATTCAACTTTCTCTGTTCTTTCTACTCTTTATCATTCCTTCGTAGCATACGGAGCCTTAAAAAAGGGAACTCCCTCGCCAAAAACAAAAAAGACCGCTTATTTTTTGTATACACTTCAAAAAAAAAAAAAAAAAAAGAATTTGCACACCTTTCTCTTTAGTTTGTTTATTTTTATTTCTTTTCCCAACTGGAACTCACAACGCAAATGGCTTTCCCACGTTTTCCCAGGAACCAAACCCGGCTTTAACCATTCAAAGCTTTCACCTTTACTCCCCTCAATACCATTTCCCCGGAAAATTTTTGAAATTGGAGCTCTCAGAGGTTTAAACCAGCGCTGAATCTGTCTGATCTCACGACCAATGAATTACAGAAGGTAACCTATACTTACATCAATATAACGTTTGTGCGACTGTATTCAACATTAGGTCCGAATTTCGCAAAATTTTTATATTTCTCTGTTTAATTGTTTCATCATTATTGATTCTTCTTTTCCAAAGATGAATCTTGTAGAATGTTTTGGGTAAAATTGCTTCTTCTTTTTTTTTTTTTCCATCTTCGGAAATGGTGATAATTGTGATTAATTATGAAGTTAGGTTTTACTTATGCAATGAGGGCAAAAATTGAGGATTGGATTTAATTGGGATTCAGGGATGAAATGCTATATTGGCACATAGATTATGTGTTTAAATAGTCAATTTTACGAATTTATATGCAATTTGAATCAGAACTTTGAGATGAATATAAGTCATACATTGGGATTTGAAGTTCTCAGCAATTAGTACTTTGTTTTCACTTTTTTCTTTCCCCTCATTGGTGGCGTTCTTTATATGTTTATTTTGAAATTTGGACGAGCTTAAAAGTGGAAAGATAGAGTTTAGTATTCCCAGAAAGTATGGGGAAAGAGTATATGAGAAAGTGCATGTGGGAGTTCTGGAGCATCATAGAAGGAGCTTTTTTATCTTTTTATTATTTATTTATTTATTTATTTTTTCTAGTTCTTAGAAAACGAAAGATTAGGATCACGTTGATGGTTGGCATCGAGCTATAGTGTCAATTGTTGAAATGAACATTCCGAAAAGGAACCGAAAAAGGAGCGAATTTCCGTGATTGCTTGAAACTGGAGTTGAGTTTGGAAATTCTGATTCCATTATGCAATTTGAAACTTTGATCTCTTGAATTTGTGTTTTAATTATTTTAAGCAAAGAGGACTTATCTTATTCCAATGTCTGGTCGTTGTAATTTCATGAAACAAACCCTTGTATGTAACTTGTGCTTGCTTTTGAAATCATATTGTCATATTGCGTTTGTAATGTTTGATTATTCACTGTGTGTGTATGTGTGTGTATCTGAATTTTTTTTTTCTAGGTTTTACAAAAGGTCATTAGTCCTAGTGCTATCATGATGGGATATCCTGTTGCCTGTTTGCAGGGATCACCGTTCCTCCAGGACATCTCTCTTTAATGACCTCGAAGAAGGTAGTCTTAGGGCTTCTTCATCGTATTCTCACGACATTGATAAGCATGACAATGACAAAGCTGTTGAAAGTTTGCAAGATAAAGTTGTTTTTCTAAAACGAGTGAGTTTCACTTCAGATAATTCCTTGAACACTTGGTTCTATATTTGCACCTATTCTTTAAAAGTTCCTACATATGTTTTTAGTTGTAATTATTTGATTCTGTGCAAAATTGTTATCTTCTTATGAATATGGACAGGGTTCTGGCTATCATTTGTTTGAGTTTTCAAGACTTGCGGGTTATTTGGGAGTCACACTAGCATTATAAATTAGAACATTCAAATATTGCTAGAAATCAAATTGTTAAAAGCAGGGTATGCACTCTTGTTGGTGCCTACTGTCTTTGCTTTCAGTTTGAGGGTTGCCCTTCATGGTCAAATGCTGGACCTAGTATGTTTATAAGACAGGGTTTTTTATTTATTTTATTTCATTTTATAAGTAGAATTATTATTATTTTTTATTTGTATCAACGTTATACCAGTGCAAATATGCAAGGTAGTTGAATTCCTGGAGCAGGTTTTTCCTCGGAACGTATTAAGAGGTGTCCTCAGAACATGTGTAACATGTTCAAACTCACTGGTGTGGACACGAGCAATAGTGTCTGCTTCTGCATAGATATTGATGTCCTAATGGATCTGCTGGATACATGTATATGAAACTCTTCTAGAAAATTGTTTATGCTGTTGGAAATGAATTTGGAGTTGCCGTAAAAATTCGATGCATTGTATGTTAAGGACTGAGTTCTGCTGGGATTGATCTCGACTTCATACCTTACATTTTAAAGGAAGGATATATATATTATTTTTTTTTGAAATGTAGGATTTTTTAGTTATAACGTTCCCTTTTGAAAGTAACTCCTGATAATTCACCGAAATCATTGGTGACAGTTAACAGGTGACATACACGACGAGGTGGAGGGTCATAATCGTTTCCTTGACCGAATGGTATGAGAGTTTGAGAGTCTTAAGCATTTTATTATTTTTTTTCCTGACTAAAAAAGCTATTGTATTTGTGTTTTAATTGGATTATGCTGTAAAATTAGGGGAATGACATGGATGCATCAAGGGGTATAATGTCTGGTACCATGGATCGGTTTAAGAAGGTATAAACTAGATCCTTCTACTCTTTAGTTTCATCTCTATTGCGTGTCCACAACTGCCGGAATTTGGATGATCGCAGTGAAATTGTTGCTTTGTAGGTGTTTGAGAAAAAATCTAGCCGAAGAACATGTACCCTTGTTTCGTATTTTGTGGTTTCTTTCTTAATCATTTATTATCTCATCAGGTAAATCTTTTTTATTTTTAATATTTCGTTCCCTAGATTTTTTGTATATAAATCTAAACTTGCACAACTATTGGAGAAAACTTACTTCGGCAGCCTCTCAACCTTTGTAAATTCTATTTTCTAGGGACACGATCGTGCTCGAATTGTTTCGGTTTACTCTTCTGCTTTTTTTTTTTTTTGGGAAGGTTGTTTGATATCCCTGGACTAGAGATAATTGTAGCTAAAACAAATGTTAACATAACTCATTTTCTTTTTTAATTATTATTTTCCACAATTTTCTAGAAATCAATGTTACTGGGTAGTTGGTATAAGCTTTCCAAAAATTTTCAACACTATAAAATTTGCAATTCTCACCTTCCGTTCTAGAACCCAAACTCTCACAAACTCTTTCTGTCATGCTGGTGTCATATACGAAAAAAATTTAAATTTCAATGACAAACTCATGCTGCCAAGAATGATGAACTGTTGAATTCTGCTATCGAGTTTTGACTTAATATTCCGGCGTGCCTCTTTTTCAGATACATTGACAATCACATTTTCATTTTAGCCACCTTCCTTGGTTACACTTGGTCTATTATATCAGCTTTTCATGTATGAGACATTGAAATTTTGCATGGAGATAGGATAGGCCAACTCGGTGGTGGCGTAGATCGCTTGCGTAAAAGATGAACAATTGTAGACAACAAAAGATTTGCTCTAGAAATTAATAGCTTGATTAAGCCATGCTGTTGGTTCTGACTAGTTTTCGATTGCAGGATTCTCAGATTCTTTAAGTATGGTTGAAGCAGAAGCAGAGAAGCCTCTCGGCTGAAATCTTCAAATGCGATAAATAGGCCATATACAGGATATTTTATATCATTCTAGTCTGAATGAGCAGTCCCTAAAGTCAGGCCGCACATTCCCGCTTGAAAAACTGATGCATCTTCATCAGAAATGGTGACAACATATTGTCGATCGCTTGTTTTGGGTTATTAGGCCTCGTCATTCTTCAACCTCGTAAAGCTGTAATAAGGAGTATTTTGCTGTTTTCTGTTAAGGGAAAATTTTCTTTCCCTGAATTGATATATATATATATATATATATATATGTGATCTCTCCATGGAACTTGTAAGGTGTAGATGATTGACATCCTCTCGAAAACGATGCTACATTCCAAAAAAAATCCATTTGGTATTATTTTGAGAGTTTTTTGAAATGTTTTTTACTCTTTCTAAAGCAAAATTTTAAAAACACTCTTAGCGTAATTTTTTAAAATTTTTTATTTTTCAAAATAAAATTATTTCACCTATTTTGAAAAGACTACCAAACGAATCTGTATCACGTGGTTAAGAAATGACACGACCTGTTGAAAATTTTTCAAGGTAAAACTAACAATTTTCTTTTTGATGATTTAAGATCATTTTTTTTTATTATCCGACTACTGAGACGTCCCAAGAAAGAAATGATGTGTATTGGTAGCTTCATCCATGTCTAATCAGGTGAGAAAGAAACAAGTTCACTACTTCCACGCAAAATTAGCGACACCCAAAGACTAGTTGGTAGAGATACATGGAATCTTTCTTTGGAAAGCTATAAATGCAATCCTATCGTCAAATATTAAAAGCATATTGTGAGGGGAAACTGGTGTAGGTGTAATCCGGCTTAGGAGAGATGTAGACAACTTGCAACCTTTGAAATTTTGGTGGTCCAACTCCAACTTTTAATACAATTGTGGCACAGACAATAATACGGGGCCTTTTTTTTTTTTTTTAATCTTTAGGTTGACTATGTAGACAGCTAATCCAATCAAGCAAATTTTGTAAAAACGTGCCCAACAATTTAACATGAATTTAATAATAAGGTGTTTGGCAAACAAATTTAAACTGAGAAAATCAATTCAAATATATAACATATAAGAGCTTTATAATATAGTATGTAAGACTTTACACTTGTTGGGTCAAACCGGTTTGCCAAACGGAAGGTTATTCTCAGCAAACAGGAATATGTCTCCATTGTTTCAAATATATGCATTAACTGCGTGTCCTTTCTGCTCGACACGTAGTCTCCAACAAACGATTGTTTCTTTCCCTCATATCCACTTGCCAACATGTTCAAATCTCCGCTACTCTGCATGTGCCACTTTAAATTCATGACCGGTGTAATAGTTTATTGAAGCTGTATAAGAGGACTAAGGTAGAATGGGCATATTCCAACATGTTGAAAATCATTATGATTATGATGGATGATGGGGGTGACACAGCCACCTCATTTGCCTGTGCGATTTTAAGACGGAAAATTAGTGGGACTTTGACACTTCTATTTGAAGGAGATGTCAATTGACAATTTTTGATCAACAATCAGACGCAAGTAACACAAATCTAAGGACAAATTGGACAAGAAACCTTCAGGAGGACGAAGTAACATCGTGATTTATAAATAGATGTTATTAAGTGACTTTATCTAGACAATTACTGACTAAAAGGGAATCTTTTTTTTTTTTTTGGTAATGAGAAAGGAAGGGATTATTGTCAGGAGAAAGTAACATCGTGATTTATAAATAGATCTTATTAAATGACTTTGTCTAGACAATTAATGACTAAAAGGGAATCTTTTTTTTTTTTTTTTTTTGTAATGAGAAATGAAGGGAATATTGTTGCCATCTTGTTCTCAATCTTTTTTATCATTTTGGATATCCTAAGGCCCATTAATAGAACAAAAAAACCTAATTCAATTCTACTTGAAGGATGAACCCAGTTTTCACTCATCTTATAGCACATCTAACACAGCATAAAATATTAATTAGGTAGGGATTCTAAAATAGAGCGGTAAAGTATTGAAACCCGATTTCATATTGGGGGCAGAAGAAAAAAAAATGCTTCTTTGCCGCGTGAATAAAAAGACCACATGAATGCCACATGAATGAAAACATACTAGGATAGACATCATATATATATGTATATATATATTGGTGACTTGACATATATAGTTATCTTGAAAAAACTCACCATCCTCATGACATTGACGGGACACAAGATAGAAAAAGTTCAAATGAGATACATAATGGCTTTTTTTTTTCCACAGACTTCTCCAAGTGATCAGAAGATCCTATGTAAGTACATACATAATCATGTACTTTCCTCGTTTCCCTTGATCCGTCATATTTTTCATATCGCTTCTTGGGGTACTTGCTTGAACTTCAATAGCTTTTTGGTGGGAGGGGAAAACGGTAAAGTGGGACAGGAAACATAATTTATAGTGCAATTTATAACGTTTTAAAATTCAAAGGCCTGAAAGAGACAAAAACAGCATTGCTCTGACGTCAAAATTAAAATTAGCCCTATATATATTTTTTTCTTCTTATTTTCTTTACTCTTAGCAAACACAGCCTAAGGCTGTAAAAATTTCTGCCTGCTTTTTTGTGGAAATCAACTGAATTCATGCATGACCAATTCATGACTGGCGTTGTTATGGGGAATGGACCTGAAATAATTCCTCTTTGATCATTTCAAATGGCAGATAAGCCCTTGAGCACTTACTAATATTTAACTCATGGAGTTTTTTACTAGCATTAGTTATATCATTATTCATACTAAGAATAAATCAATTCAACTCTGTTAATTGCTTTGTTAAGTAAAGATTTACCAAATAAAACATATAAATTAAAATAGCTTGCATAGAATAGGTTATTTGAGTGTGACTGAATTCGAACTTTGCACCTTATAATAGAGTAAGGTATGAATTTATCATTAGGTCTATAATAATATGGTTGAATTGTAATTGAGTTTTCAAACATTGTTAATTTATAGAAAATTGTCCATTAAGATCCGAATAACCATTACGGTTTAATCACTGACTGGTTGATGAACTATTTATGTTAATTAGGATAAAGATATTCAACAAATATCCGATACTAGTAACATCCATAAATTATATGACATATATAAATATAATATGCAGCTATATCCTAAAATTAATCACTAAACTACAATATGGAAGTTATTGTACGCATAGCTTAATGGCATACCCAATTCCACCAAAAGGTGAAGAGTTCGAATCTCTCATCCAAGTTTAAAATACAATATGGAAACTACGCCTTTGAAATATAAGACATGTCCTACCACACCTATGTCGCTTCACTAGTGATTCTTTGCCAGATTTAACACCTTTGTGATATTGCAACTACCAAGTAATTAACTATATATTGAGAGAGGTTCCTTGGTAGCCTCAACAACAATGGTCATAGAAAGTAAAATAAATCATGATCATACCCTCTCCCTTTTAGCTCTCGTTTCTACATCTTTAAACTGATTGCGGACCAAGTTGTGGGGCAGTCACCAAAATTACGTTGCCCCATGTCAAGATTTATATATATATATATATATTCTTCAAAACCCATGTTAACTTTTGGTGAGGCCAAAATATCATCTGAGTACATAAGTTAAATCCGTCACCTAAGCAACTAACATTTAAAACTTTACCTAGTAATTTTAGTAACATATTTCTTTTAATAGATCGAGCGAGGACAATGATACTATTTAGTCAAAGAAGATGGCACATCAATTTACTTAAAAAAGTTGATAGGCTTTCAAAGCATAAGTTAAATCTTCTGTATACTCAAACTTGGCATGCCAATCAATGCATAAGAAATCTACAATCGTTTATTTGCCTAGAGAAAGGCGAAATTATTACTTTGAATTCTGAAAAAAAAAATTGGTATATCTAAATATTTTGAGAAAAAAGATGAACAATAATCTAGATAAGAAAAAGTCATCCTACCATCTTAGAGTTTAAAGTTGCGAGGGTTTTAAAATGAGAAAATCGGTTAATTTAATTATTTAATTATTTTTAAGTATTTCTTCTCTGCTCCTCTAAGTGTTGCTTTTGCTTTTTCAGATTGTGTTGATGGCTATTATTAAACAAGATTTGGATTTTGTTGGCCTTGGCATCTATGTATGTGATGGGACTGGTTTAGTTTTGGGACCGGCGGCTGTGAGATTGTTTGGTAAGTTCTCCCCGCATGTGGTGGAGCATATGGAGGTACGGGAAGGGGCGTGATTTGCAGTCCAAGGAGGTTTTTCCAACTGGATTGTCGAGTCGGATGTTATAAATGTGGTTCAAGATGTTCGAATCCGGAACAAGAGCCTAAACTTCGATTGTTGAAGACATTCGTAAAGCTATTTCTTGTGCAAACAGTGGCCTTGTTTGCTACACTCCTCGTTAGGGAATTCTGTTCTCCACCGTCTAGCAAATTATGCTTGTTCTAGTTTTTCTAACTTTATTTGGATTGGGTGTTCCACCAAATTTCATTAATGGTAATGTATTGCCTAAAATATTTCTCTAAATGCCAACTTTTATAGTATAGAAAGGAGTTATTACATTTGTAGGGAGGAGGATATTTGAGAGATTGACAAATTTATGATTTAAAATGGCAAGATTTTTTTTTTATAAAATTTAAAAGAAAATAAATGTTTTTAACAATTTTAACAAGATTTTAATACATGAAATTAAAATGACAAAGTTTTGAGAATCCCTTATATGTTTCGTAACTAGTATGAAATTTAACTCTAAATAACAATTATCTAAAGCATTTAATTTATTATATCTTTTTTCCATTAATAACAAGCATATTTACTATTTCTATAAGTCAACCTAAAGCGACAATATAACAAGCTGTAATCTAATAAGGGTTTTCCTATAAAAAATAGCAAAATAACCACCTCTTATTAGTGATTCGATGCACTCATGATGAAAATTATAATTGATGTCATTACAATTATAATTAACATAATTCTAAGATATAAAAAATGATAGCAAACTAAAATTATTATATTTTAATGGAATAAATTTTTACATTAATTTCGACAGAACCTTGTTTTATGAAATATCTAAATCGACAATATAATAAATCAGACTGTAGTAAAAGACATTCCATAAAATTAAGTATTATTTCATCATCATTAATATAAATTATGCAACACAATTATATTATATAAAGAGAGCATAATAGAATTTATGTAAAAATAGACAACATAACAACACTACTAATAATTACTAAAAACTATGAAAATATAATTTGTTCTATAAAAATGTAAACATTACAACACATATATAGAGTTAAAAACTATACCCGAGTACTATGGATATAAGATCATCTTTTTATCTCACCAGACTCTCTAGACCATTTTAGGCATTATTTTATTATTTTTTAATGGGATCGGAGGAGTATTCTAGTAGCAGCTCCTCTTGAAAAGAGGACTAGTGAGCTAAAAAGCTTAGCTAACAAAATAAAAAAAAAAAAAAAGTTTTTGATGATATGGGGAGTTTGATGGGTATTTAGAATGAAATAAATTCACTATTCACAAATATTTTATTTATTATTTTATTATATTTTATTAAACTTGATAAACAAGTTGCAGATCAACTTGGGTGATTGATTTTTTCTTGTAGATGTTGTACTAATGCAATGCTGTTTTTTCTTGTAGATGTTGTACTAATGCAATACCGATGCAGGTACTATTTGTATTTGTTGTCCATTTTGTCATTTTTGTGCTCTTTTGCTCTGTTTTTCTTTAAATTTCAAATCTAAAATTAAAAAACATACTAAAATTAATTATTTTACAAACATAATATTTACAATGATTTTTTAAAACAAAAATAAACTAAAAACACATAAAAATTTATTAATATAAAAATATGGTATATAGCTAATTCAGTTATATTGCAAACACTACTTAAAACATAAAAATATATTTCAAGATATTTTAAATTCAAAACACATAATAAAACTTATTAAGAGTGAAAATAAAATTACGTCACAAAAATTAGCAGTTTTTACCGATTGAACACGGAACAAATATTTAACACACAAAAATGACTCTTAAAATTTTCAAAAATATACTGAACATAAAAACACACAAAAACACATATTTAAACACATTTCCATGCTAAGATGCTAAAACAACATAAAACACAAAAATGATATTAATTAGAGGATTTTTTAAAAAATAAAAGCGTAAATAAATAATTTTAACAATAAGAAATGTATACTTTTTATGCCCTTGTACTAGCAGACACTTCTACTAATTAATAAAGTCTCTACATTTTTCCTTAAAAAAGTTCATTGATCTTCCATGGTTGATCCTTTTTTTCCTCCCCTTTCTTTATCATAAGCCATAAGCCTTTCAATTGTACCCTAGCCTGGGACGCTTCAAATCTTAAGCAATGTGCCTTCCTCTACCAATATGGACGGAGGTAGAAAAATTAAGTAGGAGGGACCAAATGTATACTAATATTGTCAAGAAAAATTAAAAGAAGGAGATATAAAACTTTAAGAGGAATTCGGGGGTGGGGGAGGGGGCCATAGTTTTAGAGAGGTGGAATATAATTTTTATAAAATTTTATATATAATAGTAAAAGAAAAAAAGTTTAAAGGGTGGCCGCCCACCTTAGTTCGTGTGTAGCTCCAACCCTGTACTACCAAGGTCATATGTCTCCCTTTTCCAAGGTTATGCCCCCTCTTCTAAGGCTATGCTCCTCTTAACGACCAGACCATATGCCTCTAATAAGTGTTAAATTTAATATGATTATCTAATTAATTTTCCCATGAATCTTTTCTTATTTTTAAGTATTTTGTGTTTTATTATGTGATTTTGTGTCTTGTAGGAATTTAAAGGTAATGAGCTTAAAAATGGATGAAAATTGGAATTTGAAGCTTAAAAATTACATTTATTCATTTTGAAAATTAACTGGGAATTAAAGTTGGATTTTTAGGAGTTTTCAGGACCTAATCAACAACTTAAGCCAAGATGGAACATGCCCCCACGAAGACCTGTATTGCCCTTGCACTGCACAATAAGGGCTACACATACCCATCCCAAGCAGGAGTATGGTTGTGCCAAACATCATGCAGGCACCTGGCCACGAGGCGAAAAGCATGCCCCACGCGCAAAATTTTAGATATGCAACTTGACGCCACATTGAGTGTGGCCTTGATAGAACGTAGCACGCTCGTACGCATGCTTTAGTTTTTGCCAATTATTGACCTAAAATTGGTCTAAAGTTGTCTGTTTTCATCTCCAAACAAAAACTATAAATTCTTACCAAAAACACAAGTCTTTTTAAGAGTTTTTCATAATTCTCTTTTAGATTTTCTTAGACAGATTTCCAACACCATAATGGTTTTTTCCCTTAATCTTTTTTTTCCCAATTATGTTAGTTTAATTGTGTTTTTCGTTGAAGGACATTTCAAAACCCAAGACATGATTATGTAATTAACTTATAGAATTATTTCTTGGTTTCTAATTGAGATTGTTTATGTTCTCATATTTTTCTTCTTCACAATTATTTTCTTGTTTTGTTTGGGTGCTTAACTAAATAAAATTTGAACTTAATCTATTCATAGATTAGGGATGCTTGATTCTTAATTGTCTTATTGTTCTAATTATTAATAGAAAATTTTGATCATTGATTATGGTCAAGTTTTCGTATATGATTGCATGTGAAACATAATCTAGGTTAAATGATCTGAGCTTGTATGATTGTTCCCTTGATCAACCTATCTTTTTCAATTTAATACTTTTGTTAGATTATTTTGAAAGCTTGTTCTAGGTTGTTTAATAGCAAAGGAGTTTAATAGAGTGCTTGTCTTATTAAATCTACATAGTAAGAAAAGTTGGGAGAGCAAGGCTTGTTGTTATTAACGGTTAGTAGTTTCAATAGTTAAATAAGAATAATTCTACAATTATACCCTTTATTCGATATTATTATTATTGTTGCGTATTTATTTAATTTTTTTGTTTTCGTTAATTTTTTTATTTTGGTTAATAAAATCCAAAACCCCCACTCCGTGTTTTATTTTATTGTATTCTAGATTTTATTGTTAATAACTAATTGATTACAATCAATCTTCTGCGAGAATGATTCTTACCTACCACTACACTTAGTAACGACAAAAATTTTGAGTAAGGTTTAATTTGGTGTCCTCCGAGACTTATCAGCCTCCAATCCCCAAGACATGTGCATTCAGCAGTTTCCCTCACTCTTATTTGTGCCTTTGTGACCGTTCTCTGCACCTCCCTCGCCCTTGATGGTTAAAATCCCTTCTATGTGTTGTGTACACTCAACAATTGAGTCCCCATTTAACTATCCCCCTTTGTCTCTTTTTTTTTTTTTAAAACAACAAAACAAAACAAAACACAAAAATCCTAAACAAAAAATCCTTATAGGATTGTTTCTCCTATCACAACTTTATCTTGCAGAGGCATATTAGGGAAAGTCAATATCAGTTACTTTTATTAATAGTTTGATTTTATTTATATTTATTTTCATGTTAAAAAACCACTTAATATTAGTCTTGAGTAACTTACCTGATTATGTGCTTGTAGTGCAAATTTATATGGAGCTCATTCATGTGAATTCTTTTTGTTCTCTAGTCTCTACATGTAGGCATATACGTTAATTTTTTTCCTTTTCTCCCTCCCTTTACTTTAATATTCTTATTTAATTTTTACAGATCAACCATCATTTGGCTTTCCATGGTTAAACATTCATCATTATCTGCAGTACTCAGAAAAGGAAAAAGAAGCCAAATATGGCATGAGGTCTCATGGAAAATCCATGCGCATGCTTTAATTTCCAATTGGGGAGGGGAACTAAAAAGAAAGAAAAGGAAGTGAAAATCAATCAATCATGAACAGTAATGGGCAATATGGGAAAAGAATTCCTAAATAACATAAATAAATATAATTAAAAGCTATGTAAGGAGAAACCAATAAAAAGGCAGACAATATTAATCATCCACATATTGCTCGTCAAATTCTATAGGATTCTTGTTGACTTGAAGTACTACTATTGGGGAACTTCGTAACTTTCGAAACAATTAATATGCATCTCAGTTTATAATTAGTTTAGATTGGGATTGATTTCTTTCTTTCTTTTTTTTTTTTTTTTTGAATTTGCTGTTTAAATTATTATTCAATAATGTTAATTGTCATTTCGCTACGAATATATTGGACCTTCTATAATAACCCATTTGAATAATTGCAATTCAAGGGTTTAAGATTACTTGAACCGAATGATTTAGGTCTGTTTGGTAAATAGATTCAAATTAGTGATTTGATTTGAGTTATGTGATTTGAATTAGGATTTGAATTAATGATTTGAATTGTTATTTGAATTAACGTTTGGATGTGCATTTAATTTAAATATATAATAAAATTAAAAATTTGTGTTTGGAGAGGTAATGAGAAAAGTTTTTTCATTTATTAACAAATATAATAAAATCTTAATGTTAATGATCCTAAAAAAATACAATATTGATCTTAATTTATTTCTCTCTTCACTATGAACATAATATAAAAGGAATCATCTCAATTGGATATCAAAGGAAGAAGTTATGATTTTTTCCTTAAATATAGGAAAAAGAATTTCAACTTTTACTGTAGCACAGATATCCGGGTATCAAGAGTTTAAGAGGGCCAAAACTCTAAAAATTTAGATTCTTGATACTTTTTTTATTCGGATTTTGAGGGAAACAAATACGTGTCCAAACGATTCTTGATACTCAGAAACCAAAATTGAGTCCATTTAGTCTAAAGAATACTCCACTTTTTTAAATTTTTTTACATTCGGGACTACAAAATCTTGAGACTCACTTCAAGAAATATAACATCTTATCACATATACATGGCAACATCTAAACTAGCTTTGTAAAATTTAAAAGAAAATAAAGAAACAAAATGAAAATAAATAAATGAAAGAGGCCTAATAAATTGTTAATTAAGTATTTATACAAGGATGAATTTTAGAAGTCTTTTTTCCTAATTTGACACTTAAGCAAGGGTTTACTTCTCCTAATATGCATTACAAGATGTACCTATTACGCTTTGAGGTAGGCTTTAAATTTGGTCATTCCATTTCACTACATGTATTTAGGGGTTTTGACCCTTTTGCCCTTAAAGTTTTGTAACAGATTACTCTCTAAGTAGATAAAATGTTGTAGGGCGGTCTCAAATAGATGAAAACTATCAAGATTTGAAAGGAAGCCCCACTTGTGAACATGATTTCACATGCTTAAATCTTCATACAAAATTGACTCTCGTTCTTCGAACGAGCTTATTTGATGTTCTATTCAAATTTTAATAGTTATTATTGATTTAAGGATACTCTATAAGAATTTGTTAATTTCAGGGGCAGTTTAATAAAATTAAAAATCTTGTGGGTAACTTGAAAATCATGCAAAGTTCAAGGGGCAAAATTTCCAAATATCTAATAGTTTATATTCTAAAGAATGCCCGTCCCACTCAAAACCATTTAGGGTGCCACACCAAAAAAATTATAATAATAATTTCCCCCCTTATTGCAAAGCACACCTTCTGTATGGTGAAAGACATTTTTCATGGCAAGTAGTGAAGAAAAGGAATGGAGCTTCGACGAAGAAGTTGAATGGCAGGGAGGCAAGAACTATGAGTACGAGATGGAAGAAGAAACGGAGAAAAGTGAAGAAATCCAAGGGAGACGATTCTTTAGCCGCAACCAATTCGAGGTAATGTAAACTTTTTGAGTATTCCAAGTCTTTTGAGGTTCTAAGTTTTAACAATATATTAGGAAGGTGTTTGAGAAACCATTTTGACCCAATGGTTTAAATTGAAACACTAACAATTTTAATTTTATAAAAAAAATTCTACGACAAAATTGATTTAAACCAAAATTTTTTTGTTTGAATTAAGTTCCCAAACAGGCCTTTTCTCGCTTGTTTAAAACGTGAATCTTGTCTCAAAAACAAATTTCCGTTCGATTTTCTCGTCTACCAAAAGGAATTGATATGATTATTACATTCATTTACCAAAATCTAAAATTAAAAAACGCAAATATTCTGCTATTTCCAACCTAACTTTCACGTTTGGCATAAAAGACATGCCATATTTCACCCTTCCATCCAGGACATTACTTGAATTCACAGAGAAAATCGGCGGCCTTCCTAGTCATGATGAAATCAAGCATAAAACCCTAGCCGACAAGAAGTCCAATATGAAATTAGGATATCCTCCTAAATAATCCTTTCAAAAAAATGTTGAGAAAATATTATTCCAAATAACTCTTCCTGTAACTATTATTACTTTGACCAATTTAGCCTTCGTAAGACACACACACGTTACATAACTTTTTTTTTTTTTTTTCAAATGCAATACAAATGTGAATTATAATTTTAGAAGACATGATAAGCACGTTTTATTTGTAGTTCAAGGGGCACATTAATTTAAATGTCAAGACTCAAAGGGAATTTTCATATAACATTGACTAACTACCTTAATTTTAAAACCTTTTAACAGATTTTAATATTAATTACTATGTGTTATTTTTTTGTTATTACTAAGTGATATTTCAATCTTTTCATTTTGAGTTATTTTTATTATAACATAGTACGAAACTTCAAGTAAACTTTTTCATAAATTGTAAATCAAACCTTTAAAATTTTCACTATAAGGTATATGCAGAAGATAATGATTTCTGCACTGTAAGTTGTCACTAATGTAATCCTTTTAATTTGTAACCTATCACAAAATTTTCCAATGACTTCATGGTAGTTTTTGTAGTTTTTTTTAATTAATTACCTTCAAAAAATATGGAATAAAAATTATCACGTTACCATTTGTTTCCCCTTCGTAGTTATACATATAACCCAGTAGTAGATTTATACATGCTATATGTCTTTTTAAGTGTAGATTTTAAATCCCCCAATTCTAAAAGCTTAGAGTTTCAATCTTCTAATATCTAATATATATATACATATATATATATATATATATATTTATACAACAATTTATGGTTGTTGTTGTAGGCTTATTATAGCTGTAAATCCACAACCTTATTTAGGCATAGGGAGATGAGCATCCAGAGTGCATATGCGCCTTGAAATTTTGACAATACTTTTACGTGTATACTATTGTGCACTCCGCGTGTATGCTTTTTTGTATTTGTTTACTCATCTTCGATTCTTCTATAGTTAGTTTATTGAAAAAAGTTAAATATAGCATATTTGAAAGGGAAAAAGTTCTTAGTATAGAAAATTAAATGGTAAATTGTACATATAAAACAAAGTTTTTGAGATGGTTGCATGAATATATTATTAGGAGAACAATTAGGTAGAGATATTAAAAATTTAACCAAAAAATATTTAGCGAATTTTACATTTAAGAAAAATCATTTCAATAAGAGTAGATTAGGGAGAAAAAATTTGTTGAAATAGAAAAAGGAAAGAAGAAAACTTGGAGGTCAAACTTGAAAAAATAATATCTTAAAGGATACAA
Organism: Artocarpus hirsutus; assembly: GCA_946598075.1. Taxonomy (NCBI): domain Eukaryota; kingdom Viridiplantae; phylum Streptophyta; class Magnoliopsida; order Rosales; family Moraceae; genus Artocarpus; species Artocarpus hirsutus. The sequence goes on along the minus strand of CAMOHE010053063.1, from coordinate 25,181 downwards.
AAAGAATATGCAATATGCAATACTAATAAATTAAGGGAAAAGAGTATTTTGATTTTGCATATTAAGAAAAATAAGCTAACAAAGTGAACATGAAAATATATAAGATATTATATGGAAAGCAAAAAAAACACAAAGGTAGGAAGGAACAAAAATAAAACAATGAAAATGCAAATGAAAAAGAAAGGAGGAAGGAAAAAAAAATAAAAAAGTGACTGAAGCCAAAAAAAGGGTGTTGAAAAAGGGGAAAAAAAAGAGAAAAAAAGGAAAAACACGTTAAGACAATAAGCTTTTTACTGTTACCAATTTTTTAGGAGAGAAAACTACATAATATGGCACATTTTGAAAACTATATTTATTTATATCACATTTAAAAAAGTTGTAGTATACTATTACTTATATAATTTAAATTATGCCACCTTTAAAAATATGTGGCATTTAATAAAGGTAAGTTTTAGAAGATGTTATTTGTGAAAATTTCTCAAAATATATAAGATATAAATCCCTTCAATTTTGAAAATTTCTTTTATACATATATATTCTTTTTGTTTTTATTTTTAAATTTATTTATGTTCTCTAATTCACAAAAGTAATATGTACATCCTTATTCAGTTTAATTCAAAAGTTAATTGAATCAAACTCTAATTACTTTAAGGAAAGAGTCCGATTTCATTATTTATTGAGTTCATCAAATTGTAACCTAAAACTCTAACATTAATTGAGATATTCAACCTTTATATTTAGTTCATTTAAAGAGTCAAAATAGGTTACAAAATCATTAAGGGAAAAAAGAATAATTGTTATAGACTCAAAAGCCTGTCAAAGAAAAGGCCGATTTAAAGGACAAAAAAAGTCAGATGATCGAGTGAAAAATAAGACTTTTTTATTGTGTAATATTTGCAATGAAAGCTCTATGACAAGTAATGTTTATTTTCTTCAAGGAAAAATAATGTTTATTTCTTACTTTTTTTTAAGGGTTTATTTTCTTCCTTTCGTCATAAATTTTCTGTCTCAATGATATAATTAAATTTAAGTAATGATTTTTGCTTTTTTTTGATGATTTGTTTTTTGTTTTAAAGAACTCTATTCATTTTTCATTGGGGTTATTATCATTAATACCTATATTTTAATGAAACATCACATTAGTGTTTTGTTTTGGAACAATAATAAAAATATATCTTGTAGATTTAACCTACCTTTTATTAATAAACCAAAAATTAGTTTAGCAGGACTATGAAAGAAAATCAAATCAAAAGATTAAAAAATTATTAAAAGGCCATATTTGTGAGTTTCTTCATTTTTTTATTTTTTTATTTTCATTTGTAGTGTTGCGAAATTAATTTGGGGATTTATTAAAAAATGTTAAGTTGGAAATCTCATGTCTCAAAATATCACTTAGGATATCAAAATAATATTTTTAAAAACTATTATATACCTTATAATATTTTCTCAATAACAAGGTGAGAATGTGATATTAATTTCATTAAAATACGATACTAACATCATAAAAACCTTTTTTTGTGTTAAATTTTTTTTTTTTTTTGTTTAGAAAAGCACACATCTTTCTCAATCGTATAATATAATGAAGTGCTTATTACATATAATTGTGTGGGTAGAAAACAGAAAGTGTGTGGATGGTACTTTATTGTTCTAGAATATAAGTTCACGAAGAAAATATTTTTGAACATATAAATTAGCTATATATATTTTTTTTCAGCTATTATTATTGTATTACTCTTGTGTCATTATATAATTGATCAATCTGATAATGATACTAGAATTTTTAATTTTTTTTGGCTCTATTTATATTTTAGCAACATCAAATATGAATAAAACCTTTTTTAAAAAAAAATCTTCCATGTTAAAGTATTAGTCTGTAATTTCATCTCAATTTCTGTCTTGTAAAATAAACTTATTACTCCACATGAATTCGAGTTCAAATTCCCTAGCCAGCTAAAGAAAGACTATGTTGGGGAATTAAGTTGGGATGAAGTTTCTAAATGTCTACAATGTAAAGTTCTTACATATTATAATATAAAACAAAAGTATGATATTGTTTAAAGTTTTCATATATTATGATACTTAAATTCCAACGTCAAGTTCTAACTTGATTACAAAACACACTCAAAATTCCTTACTGTATACGGTGAAAGCATCTAGGCTGAGGCCTGAGGAGCATCAAACTCCTTGACGAAATTAAAAGTAGTCAATGAAGTACATGATTGGAGCAATCAACACAAAACACCGAATTCTTCTTGCCAAAACTAAAATAATCTAACATTCAAGCCATAAATTCCCCACTTCCCTTTCCCTCTTTTTTTAAACCTCAAAATTTGAAGTAAACTACAGCACCGCACAGGTCTATTGCTGAAGGATGGTCAAAATGATATGTATCGTTGAAATTTATTGCTTAGTCTGACCAGGCGTTAAAATTTTAACATTAATGTCAATTTCAGCATGAACTAACTTCAACCTAGTTTTTCAGAGTTAGGCGAGAACTTCAATACGACCAATCTTTTTTGTTCAAACTGTGAAGATAATTTACCATCCGTTGGATTATATACAAATGATCAATATGATCAATCTGTAACTTTAAACTTTGTGCTACTTTTAACATATAAAACCCAACATCTCTTATATGGTAAAAAGAGTTTTTTTCCCGTGTTGGTAGAAACTGATGTTTAGTTGTCTGGTTAAGTTTTAAACGGTCTACTCCATATATGTCTATTTTTAAAAATATACAATAATGTACAATAATGAACTGTTTCAAATCATGGCTAAAAAGTTAATCTAACAACTTAGTAGTTCTTATTGGTAAGGGGAAAACAAGTTCCAATTTTATGAGTTTCTTAAAAGATCTTAATGTTTAAAATTCTTATATCATCCAACAAATGAAAAAGTACCGCACGCTATACAAAGAGAGTTCTTATACTAGGACATGTGTTTTGACCTTACTAGTAGGTCTTATCATTTTAATTACTAGATTAACTTTACAGAATCTAACATTGTTTAAATGTTAAAGCTTACTAAACATACTATCAATTCACTAACCGATTCAAATGACTGATCTTTGAATTTCCCTTAGGACATTATGCATTTTGATCCACGACTCTTCTCTTGGGGATCGCTCCTTGGACTCTAACACCTATGTTGTAAAAGGATAAGTAAACGTTAGAAATAAAATCACATATATATATATATATATATATATATATAAAATAGGAGACAAGTCTTAAAGTATCATTTTTTTTTTCAGGGCAAATGTTACAATTACTCCAAACATTTATATTGCGCAAATTTTATCCAATCATCATCGGATATAATAGGTAGTTAATAATTACTTTCTGAGGCCGTCTTCATACACTTTTCTCTCTAAGAATATCTTTCACAAAAAAATTGTGTAAAGGTCATGTCTAAATCCCTATGCCTCCTTTCCGCAAGTCTTCATTGTCTTAAATTTGAATCAATTGGTGAATTGATAGTAACTATTTTGACCTTTCTAAGTATTCTTAATTGAAAGTGTTTGTCCCCAGGTATTGAAATTGTCAGTGTGTCATTTTGGCTATTTTGGCTATTGAATTGACTTTTCTGTAGTCTGATCTATGATTATACATATTAAAAGTTTTACATTTTATAACATAAAACTATTTTCAATCATAATTAGAGTTCAAACAAAAAATCAATCTAACCGTTAAAATAATAAGAGCTACTAATAAAACTAAAATACATATCCTACTGTAAGAATTATAAGAATTATAGCCAATTACAGTCCAAAACTCTATATTTACGTTTGTAAAAGACGCTCAAAGGCCAATTAGCATTTACCAAACATCTAGCTGGGGAATTTGACTCAGAAAACATTATGATCAGCAGACCAAAGTATCAAATCAACCATGGAAAAAGGCTGTGAAACCTGTGAGCCACTAGAAGTAATAGTAGTACTAATACTATGTACTGATTCTTAACGATAAGCTTTTCATCTTTTTGTACACAGAACTGAGAGTGTGACAGAGACACACACAAACACCCTCATAACATTACAAATGTACAATCCCATTTATATTGGGGCCCGAGAAAATTACGTGCTTCCCACCTGCCCACGCGCACGCTACCCCACGAAACCCTAATTTCCAAACCAAACCCCCAAAAAAAAAAAAAAAAAAAAAAAAAAAAAAAAAAAAAACACATACACACACACACAAAAGAAAAAAATGTCAAGATTTGGAATTAAAAAAAAAAAAAGACTTGGGAAAAAACCTTAGCACAAGAACAGCTTATTAGCTCCCCCGAATCACAGCAGAGCTTAAAACACCCAAAAGCCCAAAAAAAAAAAAGAAAGACATTTTTGTTCGCCTGTTTTCTCTTGTCTTTTGAGTCTGCTCTCGTCTCTTTTTTCTTTTCTTTGCTATAAATACTGTTAATTTTCTCTCTCAGTGCTTTGGTTTATTCTCTCTCTCTCTCCTTCTATTTCTCTCTCCTCCTCTTTCTTTCTCTCTTTTGTGCTTGATAGAGATTCTACTAAGCAAGGGTTTTTGCATCAAGTTCCATATTCTCTCTCTTTCTTAACAAAGATATTCATCTTCTTTCTCTTGTATTCACTAAAATCCAAATTCTATAAAACTTGTACAAACCACAAGGAATCTAAATTCTTGGGTCCAATTTAATTTCTAGCTAGCTAAGCTAGTTTTTTCTTAAATTGTGTGTTTGTGGGAAGTTTGTTTGAATTAGAGATTGTTAATTCTGGCTAATCCGTGGTGGACCAATCAGGTGGGGCTGCCGGTCATGGACCTGGCAGCCAACTCCTCCCCACATCATCATCAGCTACTCTCCAACAAGCGATCGGACGGCCACGAGCTGTCCATCAATGAGAACAGCGGCGGGAGCGGCAGCGGCGGTGGCCGAGGCGATAACGATGATGATGACAGAGACCAGGGAGACGAGCCTAAGGAGGGAGCAGTTGAGATTGGCAACAGGAGACCGAGAGGCCGGCCCCCGGGATCGAAGAACAAGCCGAAGCCACCGATATTCGTCACCCGGGACAGCCCCAACGCGCTCCGCAGCCACGTCATGGAGGTGGCCGGCGGGGCCGACGTGGCGGAGAGCGTGGCGCAGTTTGCACGCAGGCGCCAGCGCGGCGTCTGCGTGCTAAGTGGGAGCGGCTCCGTCGCCAACGTCACCCTCCGCCAGCCTTCTGCCCCCGGGGCGATCGTGGCGCTCCACGGCCGGTTCGAGATTCTGTCCCTCACCGGCGCGTTCCTTCCCGGCCCGGCCCCTCCCGGGTCGACCGGCCTCACGGTTTACCTAGCTGGGGGCCAGGGCCAGGTCGTCGGAGGGAGCGTCGTCGGATCGCTTGTAGCCGCCGGACCTGTGATGGTCATCGCCGCCACATTCGCCAACGCGACCTACGAGAGATTGCCTCTAGACGATGACGAGGAAGCGGGAAGCGGCGGTGCTGGACACGGCGGTGGCGGTGGCTCGGGAGGGTCTCCGAATGCCATTGGAGGCGGTCCCGGGGGACAATTGCACCCGCCGGGGCAGCCGGATCCCTCTGCGCCGCCGGTGTACAATCTGCCGCCGAATCTTGTCCCGAATGGAGGTCATCAAATTGGGCATGAGCCCTATGCTTGGACTCATACAAGGCCACCTTACTGAGTGGTCAATTGATCAAGAAGATCCTCAAAAAAGGTAATAGTAGGGTTTGGGGACTTAGCTGGTAATCAATCTGTTCTATATTTGTTGTATTTTGAACAACACACAGAAAGAGAGAGAGAGATTGGGAAAAGAGATGTTAGAGAGAATTTGAACAAGAGACAACAATTAGTGTTGTTTTAGCTTATATTATAGATCATGTAATGTAAATTACAGAGAGAGAGAGAGAGAGAGCTTCTTTTTCCCTTTGTCTTTGCTTTGCTTTCCTTTTAAATATGCAATAAAAGAGATTGATGGCTAGTATATTTTTATGTGTTCAATTCTTGGCTTTTAATTTGTTTAATACATACTAAATTTTGTGGTAATTGTAATGTATATTTTCCCCAAATTTTTCTTGGTGGGGAACTTTTCATATATTATTTGATGTAGTAGTCTGTCATATGATATAAGGGATCAGACTTGGAGATATGCACAAAGTCTACATGGTAGGTCGAGAGAAATGATCATTTCAAAAAAGGCTTTGGGGTACTCCTGAGTTAAACTTTGATATCTTTTTTTTCCCCTTTGAGTTTACAGTTCTAGATTAATTTATTCCAAAAAAAAAAAAAAGAAGAATCCCAGGATTTTTATTAAATTATTATTGTTACTTCTGTTGTTTTTCCAGTAGCAAGCTTGAATGCCTGGAGAACTGAAGACCCAAAATTTTCTGTTTATTATGAGAAAGAAATGATAAGCTATAGTAGAGTGTTTGGTCAAAATATGACATGTAAATGTTTTGCAATTATATTGAAGCATATCCGAGAAAATCTGATGAACTGAAATCTGGCCTTTTGAGTCTTGAGAAGCTCTCCATTAATTATTAACATACAATTGTAGAAGTAAGTCACTTTTCCTTGGCACAGAAAGGATTAGTATTCTCCAGATAAGTAAATTAATAGAGTGTTTGGCATGGTGGTGAGAACTATTAGTTAGAATTGTTTTTACTGTAGTATATAAGAGCTTAACTGTAACAACTTTTTTCTTTTTATTGTATCATGTGAGAGTTTTATACTGTTCATAACTGAGATAATGGTTCAGACTATTTTATGCCAAACGCCTAAGAGTGTGAGGAGAAAAAGGATTTGTTTTTCTTTCTTTGAAATTGATGAATTTGTCTCTTCTTTTTCAATAAAACAAGGTTCTGTGTGTGATGAAGAATTATAGATCACAATCTGGAATTCAAATCTTGAATTTAAATGTGGAAGTAGATAAAAAATTGATGACTTTTTAATACGGTTTATGTTTATCTTTCCGGATCATTTTAGTTATGTTTGTCGTTTATTTTTATTTCTCTATAGATAGCTTATGTGTTGTTTGGTGTGCAGGTTTTAAATGATAGAGGCGGTTAAAATTGGTGCTTGGTAGAATAATAATCGAGGTAGTTTTAAACCATAAAGATGGTTTTAAACCGTCCTAAACACTCAAAATCAAAACTTCTCCTCCCACCAAGTTCAAACAGTTTTGAACTATTTTTTTACAATAAAACCATTCTCATTATGGTTTTCTTCATAAACCATAAACACCGGTTCTCGTTTTAAGTTATTATTTTCATTTTAAACATTTATATTTTAAATGTCAATTCAAAACCATCATTTAAACCACAGTTTATAACCCATAGTTTAAATCATAAAGTTTTAAAACCAAACCATTTAGAACCTATGCACCAAACAAACCATTAGTGATTGTAATTTTGATTTATGGAAAGGTAATGAATGGTAGTGCATACCCTTAGTGATTGTAACTTTGATTTATAGATGGGTAATGAATGGTTTTCCGCCTCTTGAGTTTTTGTTTTCTACTTAGAATCCGTTCCTTTCTCTTTTGTAGTTATATTTCTATCTTTCTAGTAGTTCTTCTTCTCCATTCTGAATTTGTTCTTTCTTCCTAATTCTATCTTTATTTCTATTCCATCTTGTCGCACATCAATTAGTATCAGAGCAAACTGGTTTCATTTTACCAAAAATGATTTTTCTGTCCCTTAGCTTTCAGTCATCGCACCTCCTCCGTACCCATTCCTGCTGTTCTTTCCGAATTTTTATGGGGCTTCGAAACGTTTCCCACGATTTTTCAATTCCCGCCTATTTTCTGTGTTCTCTGGAGTAAGCATATTTTTACAATCACCTATATCATGTTGTTATTATAAAGGACAAAAATTAACTAGAGCCCCGTATTGTTTAAATATAAAAATAATCATTAATTAATATGAATATTGAATTATTTCATTTTATAGATTGGCCTTTATTGGGACTTTAAATCCTTAATAAGTCTATTTTCTATTGTGATATCAAAGTTTGAAAAGATCAAATAACGAGCAACTTAATCAATCCAACATAAAATTTACGAATCCAAAAAGTACACTATATTTTTGGGGTGTATAAAGTATCAAAATGAATCGTAGCCCCACACCATATAAAAATGATAATAAAATTACAAAAATATATGAGTCACTTCACTTTATAGGTTGATCTTTTAAGATATAATTTTAAACCTTAAAAAGTCTAATTTTTATTGGCCTCTTTCAAAATCAAGTGGCAAGATGTGAACGTTTTTTGAGGTATTGATTTACGATTGTTTTCAATTTAAGTTCATTGGAGTTGAGTTTCTTTAGCCTCGGAAGGATGATAAAGAATTGGATTAAAAATTTTAAATTAAATTTGTACGAATGTTGATTAGGATTCGGTATATATAACTTCAATATTTAATTTAGATTCATATTTAATTAATGGGCATGTCATTTGTTCTATCCATCCCGTGGGATTATTTAATATTTACTTATATCTCTATTTAGAGATTATAATTTAGATTAAGAAAATGTTCACGAATGAATATTGAATTGTTTTTCTGTTCTTGGGTTCTTGTTCTGTCCTGAGAGTCCCTTCTAATTCTCTCTTGTTGTTCTATTTTTATCTCTATTGATTCTTCTTCCGTGTCTAATTAGTTCTATTCTTCTTTCTAAATTTTATCCCAATTCCCTCTTTGATATTGTCCTATACAAATATGACTTTATCAAATGTCAGTGTATTTCTAATAAACTTTAAACTTCCTCATTGAAGTGGGGAAGGCTTTGCAATATATAAAAATGAAAAAAGTGAGTGGAAATTTTATATATATATATATATATATATATATATTATATGCTCAGTACCTTTATGTAATATATATAAAATTGCGAATGAAAAGTTTGGAGGAAACCAAAAATGTGACTAAATGCGATAGTGTATATTATTATGTTGTTTTCATATATTTTTTAATCGAATGCACGCATATCTTTACTTCAAAAAAAAAAAAAAAAGACAAAAAGAATTCACTTGCAGATACATTTTCTGTATATTAAAAGAATTACAATTATATTTGCATAGTAGCCGTATATTCTTATTTTTAATCAATTTATAATCTACTTCTCTGGCGTTGGGGAGAATAAAATTATACTTCTAATCAGTTTTATATCCTAAGACGCAGTAAAAATATTTTTTTCCCTCTTTACAATATTATTTTTTGTCCACTTATTCATAACAAAATTCTTCTCTGTTCATTTATACATGCATTTTACACTTCATTTATAGCCCTTTTACATTGTAGCATTTTTAAATAGTAATAAATAAGAGCTTTGTACTGTAAATTTTAGTGTTGTAACTTAGTTTTCAAACACTCTCTCTTTAATAAGTTTGTGTACAGTAGATTAGAAACCATTAGACTAGATTAGTTCATCAATTTTTTAGTTACTAATTTTGTGGCACGTTAGAATTGACATTAACAAAACCAAAATGTGTAAGAGTTTTACACTGTAAATTTTGATGTTGTAACTTAGTTCCCTAACAGTCCAGCGCTCTCTTTAATAGGTTTGTGTAGAGTAAACTAGAAACCGTTGGACTAGACCAGTTCACCAGTTTTTAACCGCTTATATTGTGGCACGTTAGAATATACCGATTAAATAAAAAAAAATTCGTTTTTGGAATTTCAGGTTTAGTTTTTGAATTTTCTTTCTTTCCTTCTGTAGTCTATATGATATGTTTTTTTATTATCTATATGGATATGTGTGTGATATATATAATATAATATAATATAATATAATATAATATAATATATAGGAGTATATGAACTTAAAGTATATATCATTCCTTTTAAATCAATAAATACTAATGGCACGGACAGAGTTTTATTGAGAACAATTATTAATTTTGTTGTTGGTGTCATATAATTTCTTCCTAAACATATATTTCGTTTAAAATGTGTTATATAATTCTGTAATTAACTTCTTATATATCTTATAACATATAATATTGCCTGCCTAATCATGAGGTTATATAAAAGTACCAAATGAAAACGTAGGAATATAATTAGAACACTGGTGAATTACTCATGAGTCTTTCATTTTTTTATTTTTTTTTGAAGGGAAAAACAAATGAGTTAACGCACAATATTAGGTTTTCAATGGTTTACACATTCAAAAAAGATTTTAAATATTTGTTTTTCATCTAAAATATTCGTGTATCCAGAGGCAATCCTTGTCGGCAAATTGACTTTTTTTTATATTTTTCTGAGCCAAATATTTTCTTTAGTTAATCAAGAAAGGGATAATTAATTGATTAATTAAATTCAGTCAAACACAATCAGTTTATAAGAGAAACAAAGGACAAAAATTATAAAATAGTTCAATGATTCACGTTGGGGTCAGTAGTCCAATGAAAAGATGAAGAGCGGATTAAAATGAATTAACAATACTATATCTAATTTAAAGTGTATATATATAGTTTATTTTAAAAATAAAAACGGCATGTGTAGAGTTAAGATTGGTATCTTGGCGAGATCGTATTTATATATAAATAAACAGACACGAAGACTAATTAATTAATTTTTGTTAATTGATAAGCACAAACAAACCAGAACTTTATCCAAAAAAAAAAAAAAAAAAAACAGCACTTTAGTGATCCCTTATGAAGAAGCACATATAGGATCTGTGACAATATATGCGTTTCTGTGTATTTTAAAATTGGATAAATTTAACGAGCGTCATTTAATTTATATAATTGCTTTGACATTTTACTTCCAATTTTCTATATGCCGCTCTTAACAATAATATTAATTAGTCCAACTCTGATAACATATGAATAAATTAGGCAACTTAAAGTCACTTTTCTTCTCTCTTTCCCTTTTCTATGGGAGGATTTGTGGTCTGGGAAGTGGTTTTGAGTACTTTTTCAGTTGAACTATTAATTTACAGCATGGTAAATTGTCAGATCATAAGAATAGGAATTTAACTATTTAAGAAGTAAAATAATATATATTTAATTTATTATTAATTAATTAATATTATCTTTCTTCATGTATATATCCTCAATTGATGGTCAGGGCTTTGGTAAAAAAAAAGGGAAAGAATCTTGTTTAACATTCACTTGTGGAATTACTAACCCCTATCACTTATCATTTCAAAGATATGACGTAAATTGTGAAAGGATATTGGCTTTTTTATTCTCATTTTCCAATAAATTGAGTATACACATATAAATAACTGTTTTATTGACTTGACATCGTCGGTAAGTAATTTTTATATTTTTGATAACTCAACTTTTATCAAAGTATCAGAATATTATATATATATATATATTAAAAAATATATGTTTCATGGACACTTTTCACATTCCATAATTTCACGAGATTAATATATTATTGCATTAATAGTTTAGGCAATGGTTGATTTGAGCAGTGCTGCTGCTTGTTTGTGATATGTCTATGATATTATATTTGACAAATTGTCCTATTATATATTTCAAAACCAGAAACAAAATTTTCATGATTCTTTGACAAATCAATACTAAAATAGGAATTTTACGTAATTATGACTATTGATTTTTTTTTGTAGGAAGTGATTTGATGAATAAGAGATCACTAAGTGATTTTATGTAATTATGATTATTGAATTTTTTTTGCAAAATATTTTTGTTCTCTTAATACATGGAACTTCACATATATTTACCCCTTAGAAGTTACATATTTATCATGCTTGATTTGCAACTTGGTTATACTTGTATATATAAAGCTTTTTTCCGCCATTAATCGACAAAGTTAATTCAGCATCTCAGATTCTCAATCATTATTCACATGTTTTTCATATCATACAATTTTAAAATTTTGGGAAATCGACAAAGCTGTTCTTGTTAATTTCCATTAATTGATGTGGTTTTCGTCCAAGCTTTCCACGTAACATATACATATAGAGAAAATTAAACAAATGGCTTATTTTTTAGTGTTTTTGCATAAATGGTCAAATTTTTTAAAATTAAAAAAATAGTTGAATTTTTTAAAAATTAGAGAAATGATTGTTTATTTGTAAAAAATGCATCATTGATAGATGTTATTACATCGATCATTAATTGACATCAGTAAATTATTAATTAACATCCATATATCACTAATTAATTAACTATAATTTATAACTGATAAATTGGTTTATTACTAATCTACTAAGGATTTATCATTAATAAATAGATAATTATTGAGTGAAATTAATTAATCACTAACTAAAATTGATTAATCATTGATAAAGTGACAAATTAGTTAGTGATCAATGAACCAAGTTAATTACTAATGAACTATAAGAAAGTACATCATTGATTAACATCAACACAATATCATTTATGTCTTGTTTTAAAAAAAGACCAATTCCTTGATTCTTAAAAGCTTCGACTATTTACTTTAAAAAGAACCATTTATCCCGAAATCCCTAACCTATGCTAGGATACCAAAATGTTGATATAACTAAAAAGAAAGATAATATATGTGTGTGTATATCCAAAATGGGAGTGAATTTTTGTAGCTTGATCCATTGATAAATCAAAGGAGCAGTGATACTCAAGTCAAAATTTCTGCTAGTGCTAGCCATGATGTCTAAAGTTGATTAATTAAAGGTAAGTGAAACATTGATATTTTAATAGTAATTTTCAATTGATATATTAGCTTTTTTAAAAGATGTTCTTACCAACACTTAAAGTATCCTAGAGGTATAGCAACAAGAAGGACCCTCTTCACATGGATTCACGTGTCATAGTTAAAAAAAGCCTTGATATAACATTGTTTAGCAGCTTGCGTACTACATTCCAATGCTAAAGTTGCAATACCGATGGACAACTTTGAATCAATTATTAAGACCTCCATCTTAATTTAATAATCTCCTCATTTAAGACAATATAACAAATATATTATATAATATATTCTTCCTTTCCTTGTGCCTGACCCAAGTCTTGGCATATCTCCACCTACATACAATTGGACCAACATTTCTATGCGTCTATGAGAGATGGAGAGAAGCCATTTTATAATTTCTACATTTTTTTATAAAGAGAATCCACTAACTATGCACTAATTAGTCCATTAGGGAGCTCTTATGTCAAAGCGAGTGAATCTTTTTTTAATAGCGTTTTGATGGTGGGGCAGCTATCAAATACCATCCAAGAGAAAATCAAAGTAACATGTTGGTTTGGTTTGGAAATTTAATCGTGTCAATACCGTTGTCGTGTAGTACACGTCAGTTTTTTCAATCCAATGAACTGTAATTTAACCTAATTTTACTTTCAGAAAAAAATTAACCTAATTTTTCAAAAATCCAATCCATTCGACTTACACTCTTTTTCTTGAGAACGAAAGGCAACTTTACAAACAAAGAGATGAGTTGGTTGAAAATAATGGTCTTAATCAGGAGCAAATTGTTGAGAATGTGAAACCCTAGCTTTGTTGTCAAAATCAACTACATCTAGTTCTTATAAATATAGCTGGCATGCACAACTTTTCATCCGCTGGACTTAGTATTTGTATAGTATTCACTCTTTTGGTGCTTCAATGTTTTCTTTGAAAATTTTCATTGTTCACATGATTGAAATATTGAATAATTAGTTCTTTCTCCCCTTAAAAAATGAATTTAATTTTTCATGTCATTTGCTCAGTCAATTCAACCAAAAAGGTGATCATGATTCTAACTTAAATTTTACCTTTCAAGATCAACGAATCGTGCAAACTTATTAGAATGTTATAATTCTTATGTTAATTTTAAATTTGAGTTCGGACTAAAGGTAACTTCACTCTTTGATTGGAACTTTATGCATGTCAAGAATTAATGCTTCAACCGAACAATACAACATATATGAACTATATATGTATACTTATATATATATATATATTATGTATATGCATATATATATTATGTGCGCATTGTATATATAGGAAATAAAGAACTGTGATTTTTTTTTTCTAGTATCTATAGCCAGCTATTGGGGCAACCTCAATTGAACATTCATATAATTATAAGCTTTCCCTATATCAATAGTGAAATTCCCCAGAGAGAGAGAGAGATTTACTTTCGGCTCAAATGTGGAATCAAGTTAGGTCTGTCTCTTGATCATGTGGCTTCAATGATTAGTTGCATTGCATCATACAAAAATAATGCCTTATCAAAGAATTACATCACAATACATTATGTAAAGTTTTACCATTAATGCTAATGGGCCATAGTCTAATTAAGAGAGCTCATTTCTTTGAGAATTCAGGTTAAAATATTATTCATTAGCCAAAGAAAATTAAATGTTAAGAAGTGGGGTGCCTAATTTAAAATTCGAGGAATTATCACCCTAAGTAGAGGGTCATAAGGATCGACTTTCTTTGTCAAGAAGAAGTTCAACAAAAGCCAAAAGTGAGCATTGGGCCTTTCTTAGTTGAGTGCACGCACTGGGGCACTATTTAAGTGGGCGACCGCACTGCGACGAAAGCAAAACACAAGGCAGAGCAAAAACGTGTGCTGTAGTTCCAAAAAGTGGGCGCTGCACCGTAGGATCGCGGCTAGACGTGAGAATTTTTTTTTTTTTTTGGTTTTTGTTTTTTTTCTTGAAAACCTGTAAACAAGACATGGTATATTTGTGTAACTTAGAATACATATATATAGAGAGAGGGAGAGAGAGAGAGGGGTGTGCAACTTTTCTTTTGTAAATTTCTTCATAATCATAATGAATTATTCTACAGTGGCTAAAAGTGAACGTAACTCTCACATGAAGGGTGAACCACTATAAATTTGTATTTGTTGTTATTTATTTTTCGTTTCATATATTTTGCTCTCAGTAGAGTTAAAACATCTAATTTACAACATTAAAAACTTTTGAATTACTGCTCTACTATTAAATGAACTCTAATTTGTTTTTTCTTAACCTAATTAGTTGTCACTTTGGCAATTATTATGATTGGTTTTTGTTTGGATTATTGCACGCGAATATTCTTTATTTAATACACACATAAGTACAAAATCGCTGAGATGTACTATTTACTATTTAGACAAGGAAATGCACGCGCTCCCATCAAACAAAAGTTCCAAAAAATAATAGTATTTTTTTAAAAAAAAAGTGTCAAGAACATTTCTAATGTTTACCATTAATGAAGATAGAAGATTTAGGTGGAGTATTTCTTGTGATTATGATTAGGATAGAAAATAATTATGGTTAGACAAAATAATATTAATAAATAATCCAAATGTCCAATATTTGTTAAATGGTTGTGCCACATAATCGTAATGACGTAGTATGTGTCAATTTTTTCTTTTATATCTGCATATAATACATTAAAAATTGCACAAAAGACCCCCTCAAGAATTGAATATATAGTTTTATACCCTATAGTCTAAGAAATTAACATTCTAATAAAACCTAATAGAGCCCAAATGGACTCAATTCATTAAAAAATTTACCACTCAACAAGTATCAAAAGCATCTTGAGCCTTTGTTCTTGTTTTTAGTTGATAATTTTCTTATCTTAAGTTTTTTTACTTATTTTTATAGCCTGTTTTTTTATTAATAGGGTGTTTTATACATTGGTTTAAACTAAAACTTTTGGTTCAAATACTATACGATATGAAAACTTTATATAATAGCTGCCTTTTACTTTATACTGTAGTAATTGAGAGTTTTACAAACCCCATTTGTTTTTGTTCTCAGAATTTTTAAAAATATTTTTGTGCACTTTTCGAGACAAAAATTTGAAAAATACTCTCAACACAATTCTCAAAAAAAATTTATTTTTTCAAACAAAAATATTTTCGCTTATTTTGAAAATAATACCAAACGGCCCGATAATTTTTGGTTCAAACTAAGTACCAAACAATAAGTAATTAAATTATTGAAGGGATTTCAATGTTGTCGTTATCTTGATATTAGGATTTGACTAGTTTCTCTTGATGTCATTTTTTCGTTAAAAAACAAATTAGGATTTAGTTAGTTACATACACTATGCTTATTATGTTCACATCTTCATTTCTCAAAATAAAACCAATAATGAATTATTAATTTCAAATATTTTTCTTCTAATATTTAGGTGGCAGCTAGTTTACTATTAAATTAAAAACTTTTGAATTATTGATCTGCTGTTAAATTTACTCTAATTTGTTTTTTCTTAACCTAATTAGTTGTCACTTTGGCAATTATTATGATTGTTTTTTGTTTGGATTATTGCACACGAATATTCTTTATTTAATACACATATAAGCACAAAATCGCTGTGATGAACTATTTACTATTTCGACAAGGAAATGGACCTGCTTCCATCAAACAAAAGTTCCAAAAAATAATATTTTTTTTAAAAAAAGTGTTAAGAACATTTGTAAAGTTTACCATTAATGAAGATAGAAGATTTAGGTGGAGTATTTCTTATGATTATGACTAGGATAGAAAATAATTAAGGTTAGACAAAATAATATTAATAAAAATATTAAATGTCCAATATTTATTAAACGATTGTACCATATAAGCGTAATGACATAACACGCATCAATTTTTTCTTTTATATCTGCATATAATACATTAAAAATTGCACAGAAGACTCCCTCAAAAGTTGAATATATAGTTTTGTACCCTATAGTCTAAGAAATTAACATTCTAATAAAACCTAATAGAGCCCAATTGACTCAATTCATTAAAAAAATTTACCACTCAACAAGTATCAAAAGCATCTTGAGCCTTTTGTAACGTACAAAAAGTCCCACATCGGCGAGGTAGAGGACCGAAGAGCAGTACTTAAGTCCTAGGCTGCCCATCTTTCAACAAGAGCTCTTTTAGGACGTGACAAGTGGTATCAGAAGGGGGTACTGCCTGCCTGATGTGTGGACTCTCCACGGTCCGGTCTGTGACAGGGGCGTCACTTGATTAGGTGGAGGAAAACGTAACATACAAAAAGTCCTACATCGCTGCCCACCTCTCAACAAGATTGCTTCAAACACTATATTATGTGAAAATTTTATACGATAGCTGTTTTTTACTTTACATTGTAGTATCTGAGAGTTTTATTGTCTTTGGTTCAAACTAAGTGCCAAACACTAAATAATTGAATTATTGAGGGGATTTCAGTGTTGTCTTTATCTTGATATTAGGATTTGACTAGTTTCTCTTGATGTTATTTTTTCATTTAAAAAATTAGGATTTGGTTAGATACATACACTATACTTATTATGTTCACATCTTCATATCTCAAAATAAAAACAATAATGAATTATTAATTGTAAATTATTTTTCATCTAATATTTAGGTGGCTGCTAGTTTGAGCAATTATGCTAAAATATTTTGAAAGAAAACCAAAGTATTCCAATCAATAAAAATATTGTGTATCCAATAGTTTATCAACTTTTAACATCTAATTGATTATGCCTGTTGTTGCTACGCCCCCCACCAAAAAAAAAAAAAACCTCTCCATAGTAACAACAACAATTGGCATAATTAACATTGTAAAGAATCGACACTGAATTGAATAGGAGATCAATTGATAAATAATAATTTATTTATATACATTGAAAAAAGACTTCAATAGCAGGTTATTATCCAACCTTTTCAATGTATAAGAACCCAATAGAAACAATTGTAGAACATATATAATGATTGATTTTAATTAAATTTTGTGTCTATTTAAAAACTGTGGTTCGAACTATTTTTTATTATTTCAACCATTTTTGTTATAGTATTTTTTTTTATAAAAATCAAACTAAAAAGTAATTTAAACCATAAAAACAATTAACACCGTTCTCCCAAACAATGCTTTCTTACAATTATTAGCCTCCAGACCAAAAAAAAAAAAAGCCGAACTTTGTCACTGCGTAGTACTGAATAATTTTTCGGTTTCGAGTTCTTTGAAGAAAAAATGCCTTGAGTTGAAGAAATTAGAAAATAAAAAAAAATGATGCAAATAAATAAATATTGGAAAGGCGGGAAAAACACCGTAGAAAAAGGAACTGGAGGCAAATGAGAAAGAGGGGCTTAAAAATAGGACAAATAAAGAGATCAGTTCCCAAGATGCGCAGGACCCACTGCTTATCTTTTACGTTTCCCATATTGGACGTCTAGAAACGGATCAATTGACCGCCAAACCCTTCCTAACGCCTACACGTGGCTCAGATATGTAAAAAGGAAAAATAGAAAAGGATTGCACCAGCCGGGAATCGAACCCGGGTCTGTACCGTGGCAGGGTACTATTCTACCACTAGACCACTGGTGCTGTTGGTGCCAGATTCTTAACAAAACACAAATCAAGTAGGTGTTTAGAAAAGTGGTGATAACTAATTTTATTGTAACATGCTAGAGTTTGATACTGTAGCAATTTTTTTATTGTTACTGTAACATATGAGAACTTTTTACTGTTTATAACTGAATTTGTGGTGAAAACTGAGTGGTTCCCACCACTGCTAAACACCGTATAATTAGTTTCAAAGTATAAACACAATTTAGCCATAAATATAAAAAATTAATGTTTTAGGAATTAAAAAACTGAATCAATAATGCATATATCTCTACAAGAAATTTCTTTGAGCGATTAAACTTTGTTTAGCCCCTGAACTAATTATATTTTGCCAAATGTTGTTGACTATCATATTTAATCCTGAATCAACTTAAATCAAGATGACAGTATTTCTTTATATTTTTTGTTATTAAAACTTTTAGTTGTTAAAGGGAATTTTCTTATACTAATAAATATGTGTGAAGAGGGTTATAAATATAACTTAGTAGTAAATCTACACTTGACTCCAACCGAAGGTAAAAAATTCAAATAACCCCGTCAAAGTTCAAAATATATATACACACATGTGTGCGTGAAGTAATTAAACGTTGAAAAGTCAATAATTCCACGAAGACCCGCAATTATTTCTTGGTTATTGAAATAAAGTACCATGATCTTTACTGTTTTTTCCCTTATCAATAATTTTGTCTGATACTTATTTGAGACAAATATGTGTGACGTGGTCTAAAAATTTTGTCAAACAAGAACCAAAACTCATTTGTCTCAAACTTGCTCACCGCATATCAATGTCATTAGCTCATGGCTTTATTATCATCCCTCTTCATGCACAACGAGGGAATTAGAAACTAATAATTATTATGAAGTGTGAATGCATAATATAAAGTCTCCTAAAAAATGAATAATATAAAGTAGAAGACTAGCTAGTTTTAATTTGTGTTTGAATTGGTAAGCAAAGGTATAGGGACGCATAATACGTCCAAGACAGCCCGATCAAAAAAAAGGTCCAAGGCAGCGCCGGCCATAATCGGCTTTGGTGGATATATACATATATATATATATACATACATATATATATATATATATTTGTGGCTGGGGTAGTTTAGAAACCTTGTGAATTCTCCAAAATCATATAGTTGATTTCCAAGTACTGGCCACAGCCCAACTGCCATATGTTTCCTGTGTTTCGTAAACGTTTTATATTGGTTTATGCAATTTTGTTTAATGATACAACAAAGTCTTGTCGTCTCAATTTAAATAAATTAAAATTTATATAATTCTTGACAAACTTGGTTACTGTCTGTTTGTCTTTACATGGGACCAATAATTATATATGATTATGACGTTAATGCTCGTCACCAGTCATTACATTGACTCTCTCTCTCTCTCTCTCTCTCTCTAACTTGTTAATGTCTACCAACTTTACCTTCGGTGCCGGGTTGGTTTAGAATGCAGGTACATAAACAGTTTATGACGCTTCAATGTTCTTGCCAAATTTGGATGTTCGTGAATTTGATTGACCATCTCTTTTTTTAGACTTTTTCCTGTTGAAACGTGAACAACCTGCCGCCTAATTGTCAACATACTCAAAATCTCTGCTGATCACTTTCCTTGCAGCCGTAAGAGAAAAAATGAACAAAATTTACTTTATTGACTGTTTCCAAAAGATAATAATAAGAGGATTAATAAATGAGTTTAAACTCAAAAAATAAATTTAAATAAGAGCTTTATATTTTAATATGTAAGAGTTTTTAAAATATTATAGATGATTTAATTTATAAGTTTAAACCGTTTTGTCGAAACGTAATATTCTTTTTCCCAACTATAAGTACGTTTATTGTATTTCTTGTATTTATGACAATATTTCATAGTTTCCTATCCATTTGAAAAAAAAAAACATATAGTTGGTAAGGGGAATTTTTTTTAATTTTATAAAAAATAATGTAGATTATCACGGGTAGTTATGTTCCCGTCTTTTTTTTTTTTTTTTTTTTTTACAGAATTAAATGGAGAGAGCATTTTAAAACACAATCATAAATAGTGAACGTCACATGATCACTTTATTGTTGAGGGGCACATTAAAACTAATGCTATAGTATCCAAAATGTAAAAGTCGTATATTTGATCTAAAATGATTACGACTATGATAGGACCAAATCAAAATAGTCAAACAAAGAACCAGAGCATTGTTAAAATTACGCCTCTTATTTATATGCCGACTATAACTTTAGTTGATGTGATTTTGGACTACTTGGATGCTAGTTGACAAAAGCATGGACCATATTTTTCTTTTCTTTTCTTTTTTAAGAGCAAAAGAAAAAAATAAAGAGGGCATACCTGCAATTAATTTTGTAATAGTTTGATGGGAAGAACCGATTTAATTAGCCAACTCCCTTGGCAAAGTATATTAGAGTCCAGAAATCACATCATGTCTTCACTGTAGATGATGAGGTAGTATGGAACAAAAGATTATAATTCCTTATATAACACATAAATCAAAAGGGAAAAGTCATATTCTCGGTTATCAGAGAAATAATTACATTAATTAAGTGCATAAGACTCAAAATTAATCCATTTCATGTTTCTACCCTTTAATCGATTGTCTTTTATTTATTTATTTATTTATTTTATATATGTGTTATTATCATACATATGTTAAATATTCATTTGAAACGTCAGTTATAAGTGATATTTTAAGCTTTACGTTATAACAACTTTTACTTTTTTATAGTAGCTGTTGAGAGCTTTACACTGTTCATAGTTGTAACCGATGGGTTGGAACTGAAATTCCAAATATTCTTGAAAACTTAAGACCACACCTCATGTCTCATTCCAAAGATCTAAAATTGTTTATGAGATAGCGCTCTCTCAACCGATACTTATTTTTTTTCTTGTCCCCTATAATATCTTATCAGGGCTCTTCATTAATTTTACATTAATTGATTTCGCCAACATTGACATAATTAAATCCATATCATTTGCGAATATATATACAATGTCGTACCGTAACTGCGACAGAAGGACCAACTCATCTTATTTATGCTACAATATTTCTTCTTTCCTCTTTTGAGTAATTACATTCTCATTCTTTGGAAGAAAGAAGCAATTGAGGAGGGAGATGGAGAGGTAGAGGCAGAGAGAACGTCTACTATAACAGATTATTAATCTTACTGGTACAAAGACATTTTTGAAGATAATTTGATGAAATTAAAGTGTTTATCTTCCATACTTTGCAAGAACGGACATCCATACTTTGCAAGAACGGACAGGGATGTAACCAAATAAATTAGTCGAGGAGAGTGGGAGATATAGAAATATAAGAGAGCTAAAATATAAATTTTATAATATTTTCATACAAAATTAAAAAGAAAAAATTAGCAAGACTGTCCCACCCTCGTCTATGGGTGGTTCTGTTTTGAGGATGAATCTTAAATAGAAGTAAATGGTATAACATGATATATATATTGTAAAAAAATGATTCGAAGGTATAACATTGATCTATGATGAATTTTATATTGTTATATTTTTGCAGAATTATTGATATAGAAAAGAAATAAATGATCAAACTCCATTTTCATTTACATCTATCATGTGGGATTGAACCTTCGTGAAACATTTTTAAGTTATATCAAAATTTTGTTAGTCTTTATTTAATAGTAGGGGATTTGTATTCATGAATAAAAAAAATTTCCAATTAATAAAAAAGACTTAATCGTACAAACAGTTTGTAAACTGTGCCCCAAATTTTACTTCTGGTTAATATGACGACTAAAGGGGTGTTTGGCAGTGGTGGAAACCACTCAGTTCCCACCACAAATTCAGTTATGAACAGTAAAAAGTTCTCACATGCTATAGTAACAATAAAAAAAATTGCTACAGTGTAAAACTCTCACATGCTACAGTAAAGTAGTTCCTACCACTGGTTCCCACCACCCTTCTAAACACCCACTAAAATGTCCAAGTAACATCCACCAATTCTTTTTTTTTTTTTTTTTTTAATAGGGAAATTCAATGCAAACAATAACATACAGTAATACAATCCAAAGCAACTAATGAAAGACCCAACGACATATAAGAGTAAGCCACTAATTGAGATCGTATTTATCAGAATGTCTCGATATCAAGGATTCACCTTGGTACACAAAGGACGAGCATGTATTGAGCTCTTTTGATATGGTCCTTCCCAAGCAATTGAACGCTAACAATGTGTGGTATATCCACCAATTCTTGATCAACATTGTTTGTTGTTGAGACTAAGATAGTATTTGATAGGTCCCAAACTTTCGTTCTTGATTAATAAAATCAACCTTGGCAATGCTTCCTTAAATATTCCTATATTTCTGAAATTTCTCTTTTCTAATAAAAAAAAGTGGGATCTGGGCCATTCTGGGCCACTGAGGGGTTGGGCCTAGGTTCAGGCCTTGGCAACATCTTCAGAGCTTGAGACAGAGTTTGGAAGATATTGGTCATTAAGTGCAGCAGTTGTATCTATAAATTGGGCTTTGATGGCAAGCTTAGATCTACCAAGGAAAGTAGTTGTGGATTCTTCCTTATACGTTTTTTTTATTTGTTTCTTTTTAAGGAGTTGTGGATCCTAGCAAAACAAAACAAACTAAATAATGGCAAAATGATTGTTATAATTTGAGTCGTCTTTCTTTAAGTGCTCTTTAGTTAAAAGAGGGACTGCGTGGATCAAAATATCTCCATAGATCTCCCTAAGACCCCCGAGGAAGATCCGGTGGCAGTGAGGTTAAGACTCGCCGAGATTGAGGGCGTCGCGGTGGCATTGGAGCTGGCTATGCATGATGCATGGAGGAGGCCGTTGCAAGCAATCTCGAAGGCTGCCCTTGTGTTTTGCTATTTTTCTTGTTATTTGTGATGCTTTTCATATTTGTGAGAATTCTGGAGAAAATAATTATTTCTGTGATTTTTTTTGTATTTTATTAAAATATTTCGGTGAGAAAATAGACAATGTTATGGTGGGCAAATGCAGTAGCATGGTCGGCGACCACCAGTTGCCAAAATTTTTACTATTGTTGTAAACTAAAGAAAATTACTAACATGCCACACATTTAAAAGTTGTGTTTATGTATACCAAACTTAGAAAAATTTATATTACACTATCATTCATATTATATATTAAGTTGTTCTACAAATGAAGATGTGTAGCATTTATAAAAAAAATAAATCTTAAAAGGCGGCAATTATGAAAATTCCTCTATCAACTACCCTAAGTATTATGGTAAGATACTTGCAGTCAACGGTTTGGTTATTGTAAACTTTACTTTCATGGTGAAATACTCCAAGTATTGTAGTGGGACACGGACGGTCATCGATTGGTTGTCGTTGATGGCCAGAGTATAAGTATCATCACGGACTACTACAAATGTCACGGTCGGATACCAATAGTCACTTGTGGCGACTTTTGTTATGTTACCATCGTTGTTATGGCTAATTAAAATTAATATTATATTTTAGAGAAAGAAAGTTTACTAAATAGCAAAAAGGTCAGATTAGATATTTTTACATACATTAACGTGAACAAAATGCCCCAAAGTCTAATTTCAAAATTCTCCCCCCAGAAATCTCTCTCTCTCCCGCCGATCTCAAGCTCCAATGCCGCTTCGACGCCCTTGATCTTGGCAAATGGAGACATATGAAGTTCCACTACAACGCCCTCTCCTTAGCTTGACGCAGATCTCCTTGTGTGTTTGGTGACGGGTGACAACAATCCATGATCTCCTGCAGTAGGCGATGATGAGAGAGAGAAAGAGAGAGAGAGAGGAAGGAGGGAAAGAGGGTAGAGTTGGAAATTTAAAAATGTTTCCACTGTTTGGATTCAATAACTGACATTTACTTCTATTATTTCAAAATCTGCTATTCGTTTCAATTATTTTCCAAAATTTGCTAGTTTATACAATTTCTTTTATCCTATCAAGGACTTATTTGGTATTATGAATGAGTTGGCATGGAATTATTTGTAGGAGTATGTTTCAGTGAAAGCCAGCAGGATGGCTTGCTACTGCTGGTTCCTAAAATTTTTAGTATCATTGTGGAGTACCCTCGAGTGTCACAATAGGATACTTGCGGTCACCGGTCAGCAATGCTAATTAATGGAATTTTTAGTATCATGGCACAATACCCCAAGTATCATTCACTAATTAAAATAAAGAAAATTACATGTCATGCCATACTTTTAAAAGTTATGTTCATTCATGCTATAATACTTAAAAAAAAGTATACCACATCGTCATTTATATTTCATGTTAAATTATATCATTAATAAACATGTGTGTAATTTATAAAAAGTAAATTTTAAAAGATAACAATCATGAAAATTCCCCCTTAAAATTTTCAATATCACCGCATACCACCCACACATATGGGGCCTGTAGTCACAATAGTTATTGTTGACTTCTTTTTATGATACTAAGGGGGCGTTTGGTATGCAGTAATCCTGAGGTGGGAATGGGAATATGAAGATTCTCATGTTTGGTATACAGTAATCTGAGTTTTGAATTCCTAAAAAACTCATTCCCATAAGATTCATATTACCTCATTTTGGAGTAATCTGAAGCTCATCCAACATGTAATATTCATATTCTTAAGAATCTCAAAACTATAGAAATCTCACCTTTTTTTTTCATCATGATGATAATAATTATATTATTATTATTATAATTTTTTATAAATTAATATTTCTATGCAATATAAATATAAAAATTATATCAATATAAAATAATAATTTGATAATAATGTTAATAATAACATTAACAATATTAATAATATATAATATATTACATATACAATATCTAAATATAATATATATTATTATTAATTAATATTAGAATATAATATATATAAATACTATAATAATAAAATAAAATAATTTCATACTATTATTATAAATTAATATTAATATATGATATAGATATAAATATTATATCAATATAAAATTATAATTTAAT
>CAMOHE010053061.1:56488-73469 GCA_946598075.1 Artocarpus hirsutus | reverse complement strand
TCAATTATAAAATGGGAAAGAGAGAAAGGGCAAGACGTCAATTATAAAATGGGAAAGAGAGAAGGGCAAGTTTTAGACCGTTTGAGAACATAAATTCAAACTAAAAATACTATAGTAATTTAAATTTCACAAAATACTGTAAAGACCTTTTTAGTTCGAACATTTGTTCCCAAAAGGTTTTCTTTTTTCGCCCTATATTTGGGAAGAAGAGTTGTCAAGCAATGATGAAGTCTCTTTTATATTTGTGGTTTATTCAAAGACATGTGAAGATTCTAGAAAACCATCGCTTTTTTCTTTTATTTTATGTGTAGATAACTACTAAGTGAAGCCTTTTATTAGTTGTAAATTTCCAATCTGATAGTTAATTACAAAGTTTTATAAAGTTGCTTATTGCAAGGATAGAGCTACAATTGTTAAAGTTTTACAACGCTTCACCAAACTAATTATTAAAAAAGAGTTACGCAACATTGCCCTTGGGCCTTTCTGTCTGATATTCTAATATGGGCCCTAATCAATTCTCACTTTGAGGGGGGTCAATTTTTGAAACACTACTTTTGTACCATTATTGTTCTGTTGTACTGAAAAGTTTGAAATATACCAATATACCATTTTAAAAAAATATAAAGATATAATTGATATAAATAATTTAGAGAAGATTAGCCAAACAAATATTATTTAAGGGTATTTTGACTTTTTTGGTTAGGAGAAGTTGTATGAATCAAAGAACAAAAAAAAAAAAAAAAAAAAGAAGGTAGAACATAATATTGATAGTAAAGAAGTGGTATACCACTTAATTTACGTTGCTTTGAGGCTATGCTGAAATATGACAAGTAAGTTAGGTGTATACCACTTATCGACTATCGTTATCGTGTTATACATCTTATTTTTTAAATCTTTTTGATTCATACTACTTCTTCTAGTTAAAAAGGCTAAAATACTCTTAAATAACATTTGCCTGCATTACCCTAAATCAAAATACTTATAATCAATTATATTTTTATATGCTTTGAAAGTAATATATTTCAAACTTTCTTATAAAAATGATAAGAATAAAAACAATGATATAGAAGCGGTATTTCTCTAATTGATCCAAATATGGCCGATGAATCCAATTTGTTATTTAATGAAGGAGAAAAGAACAAGAAGAGAATAAAAGGAAATCCTTTCGATTCTTGACCTCACTTTTTCACATTATACATCAACTCAAGAAAGGAAGTGGGTTAAGGGAATAAAAGGTGATTTAAGTAACTAATATTTTCACAGTAATAATTGAAATAAATGGTGGGTTTCAAAAATATCTGAAGTAAATAGAATTAAATAACAAATTTAGTATTTTTCTTTACTTGTAGTGAATAGATTTTTTAATAGGTAAATTTTTTATTTACCTAATAAATTTACTATTTAACAAATATTGCTAAAACATATTACCGACTCAATTAGTTTTCTAAAAATACCATTTTATTACAATTTTGGTATTGTTATCTACAATGTTTCCACTGCCAGAGCTAGGTCCGTCAGCTGTTGGGCTCTAACGCTGAATTGAACAAAATTGGGCCTGCTTGAAGCTGACGTGCCAGACCTCGTTGAGAGAATATGTGCCCCCTAAAATTCTATCCCCATCAAATTACTACACAAGGAGAAAAGTGAGGACATGAATTTTATAGCGTTTAACCGAGACAAAGCAAGAATTTTTTTTGGGAGGCTTAAGTTAAACAAAACTTTAAATTAAATTAATTGAGTAGTAGAATATAATTAGAAGTGAAAACTAATAGGGTTTTTGACATGATGGTTAGAATTATTAGTTAGAACTGTTTTTACTATAGCATATGAGAGCTTTATATTGTAGAAACAGTTTTATTATTACTATAGCATATGAGAGTTTTACACTGTTTATAACTGAGATTATAGTCATGACTGAGCTTGCCAAACAAGGCATAAGAGTATAAATGAAACTTTTTAAAACTTTTTGCAGAAATTTTGAATTAGAAATTTTAGAATTCTAGAGTACAGGTGAAATATGTTAAAACACTCAACATCAAATTTGAAATTAAAATTTTTAACGAGGCAATATGAGAAAAATCCCATGAGCCTTAGCTGGCTCCGTCCTTGGTGTTTAAAAAGCTGTCCAAATGAAATTAGAGGTTCCCAAAAGAGCCCTTGAGTCTTAGCTAGCTCCATCTCCCGTTTTTTCCCCTTTTTTTGGTAATACTCCCCTAGTGTTTAATAAAAGGGAACAAATATTTGTGCTCCCTTACTAGATTAGAGTTAGACACTCTATATTCTCTTACTTTTCTTTTTCCTTGAAGGAAGATAACCTTACTTGCATGCTCTTTGTTTCTTTCTTGTTTACTTGTTTTCTCTCCTCCAAACAACTTGTTCTAGTTAGGTGACTGTAATTTTCTTTACTTATATCTATATCTCAGAGTTGATAGTACTAGCATTATAAATTATGTGGCCACCATTTGTTTCTTTAGTTTTAAGCTTCTTCTTTTGTTTAGTTTTTTTTTTCCTCTTTCTAGTCCCAAGATATTAATTAGTAAATTTATTTATTTTTCTTTCTTTTTTCTTGGGGGATTTAGAGATGTTATTGCAGGAATACACAATGATTAGTGCACTACCAAAGGGGGAGCATGTGGGCTCTGTTGGCATTTGATAAATGGTGGTTGGTTTCTCCCACAATCTTCATAATTTGGTTTCACCCAAAAGAATTTAAACCTGTACCAAATCTAAGGCTTCATTAGGTGGATTTGTCAGAGACCATTTAATGGGACAAGTTGTTTTTGTGAGTGGCGCCAAGTCTTGAAAACACCCCCTCATGGGCCTCAGAAAACGACATCTGGGTACATAATCCAAGGCCCTTTTCCATCCAGACTCGTCTCTTTGCTTTCTTCACCTTTTTTTTCCCTTCAATTTCTTTTTTCAAATTACAGTCTCAATTTTTACACAAATAAAAAAAAACCCATGTTGAGATTTTCAAAAACTAACTTTATTTTACTTTATTTTATAAAAAGACCAACAAATATATGTATTGGAATTGAGCTTAGAGCAAATGGGCGAACATGTCGTTTTTGTTGGAAAGAAGGGAGATTTAGTACAAGGGCCGTCGGGAGGTTTTCGTTGGAAAGCCCAACTACAACAAAGATGAGAAATTTGTTGCCATATTCTTGTTAGTAAGTTGGGCAATCCTTTTCAAAGCCTAAAAAGATAAACCTTCTTACTGCAGAAGGTCTTCGTATGCAGAATAGTTATAATGATGGTTCCATCGAAACGTCACATCAGTTTAAATATTTTTTTTGTTCATGTTGCCCAAAAAAATGTGGGTTCTATCTATTGTAAAACTGTTAAAAAACTTATTTTTGTATAATAAAAACAAGTGTTGTTTTTATGTAACTTCCAAGTTCCTTACTAAGGGGGATAACGCCACATGCAAAACTTTTCCAAAGTACAAATGAGGAACCAAAGAGACGTTAGCTTTTTGGAGACTCAATTCAAGTTTGGGCTTAATTGTCAAGTTGGAAACTAATTGATGGAAAATTGGAAATCTCTACCTCATGATGGTGACTTAAACACTCAAAAAAGCACTTATTTGGTTGACTGAAAATAGAGCATGCCATGTGAAAACATGTGAATTTTTGCAGTCTTCTATTGAGTAGGAAAAAAAATAATTAGAAAAGTTATGGAGATGTTGGGGTTGAGTTAAGCATAGAACAAGTAGGGTTTATAAGTGAAGACTAAAGAGAAATATATGCAAATTGAAGTTTTTTCTTTCTTTTTTGATTTGCACCACAATTGGAAAGAAAATGATAATTCAGAGCAGAAAATGGAAAAGAATTCGCAAAGTTGGAGAGAAAAAAAGAAATAATAAAAAAAAAAAATTGGTCAATGATTCATTAGAACTCTCAGCAACCCTAGCAGCTTTGAAAAGACTTTTTTTTTTTTATTTCTCTCTGGGCCGGCCTGCAGATGATGTACAAAATTAACCTCAGTACTTGTTTCCACTTATCAAAACTATCTTCTTTTTTTTTTTTTTTTCCAAAAATTAAAAAAATCCCAGATTTCATTTGGCCACTTGTTGAGTTCCAAATTAACTTCAACATTGCACTGCATTTCTCAGACTGTCACTCAAAAAGATATATCTTTGAATTCTGGTCTTAACCCATTATTCTGTCGTCCCTAGGGAAACCAAAGAAATATCATTCAAAATCTCCCGTATTCAAGGACAGTCCCACTTTATAAAACCATTCCCTCTTCTGCACTAATGAGTATTAATGACATGATCTAATGAGGGTTGTGTCATTTTGGTCTAAAAATATTTTTCGCGATAAATTATTTTCTGAATTTTGATATTTTTTGTCTCCATTGTTAAAATTAACAAATGACTTTTTTTTTCATAGATAACCAAAATTTTAGGTTGCATTAGATACAAAACGTTCTAGTTTTAGGGGCTTTAAACAACAATGAAGAGAGTGTATATATGTTTTGCATTTAAAGTGACAACTTCTCTAAAAAAAACATTTAGTTACTGTATGATATAGTGGGTGTTTGGAAGAATGATAGGAACCAATGGTGGAAACTTTTTTTACTGTAGCATGTGAGAGTTTTAGACTATAGTAATTTTTTTTTATTGTTACTGTAGCATGTGAGAACTTTTTACTGTTCATAACTGAGTTTGTGGTGAGAACTGAGTGGTTCTTATTACTGCCAAACACCCCAATAGACGTCATTATCGTTGTAAAATTTCAAAAGTCATTTGTCAATTTTAGTGTCAATAACTACAAGTGTCAAAAAATTAAAGTTAGAAACTTTGCATCACAATGTTCTTGATTGAGATTTTAAAACCAATAATGCTAATAACTCGTTTATTTTTCAATGCGCTGTCTAGGAACAAAAAAATATCTTCTATCTCTTTTTTTTTTCTTCTAATAATTTTATATAAAGCAATTAGGTACAATTATGTTTCAATACAGAAATTATTTTTTATTTTTTTGAAATTATTTTTAAATAATTTCTCATTATAAAAATAAATAAATAAGCATGTTAACACAATAAACTCAAACTTGAGCAACTATGGCGTTCACAATTCCAAGAATAGATTATGAAAGTCCAAATTGTAAAAAAAAAAAAAAAAAGATTATGAAATTTTTGAAGAATAAAAATATTCTTATGTTTAGTACAAATTATTTTTTTTGATATGCTATAGAATGTAGATGAATGGCTCGTTATTTTTTTATTAGTTAAAATAAATTGAGTTGTTTGTCTAGTGAGCTTCCATGTAAAACATAATGCCGTGATTGTTTTTTTTTTTTGGTTGTTATTCTTATTATCAAAATTTATTCATGTGAAACGAATGTTATGGGCAAATGTTTTGTAATTTATTATCCCTAAAATGCGACCTAAATACCTTTTGGTCACAAAAATTAATATTTATCCGTACTTTAATGGACTTAAAAAAAGGACTTCATAAAAAGAAAGGGAAAAGATGGTATGGAGGAGAAACTACATTACGCACGAATGTTTGTACTCGGAGGTGATGTAGAGAATAGGAATATATTTGTATTATAAAGTGATAATTAAGTGTGTAGTTAGTTATTTAGTTTTTTAACCAATATAATTAAAGAACTGGATTTTGTATGTAAATATACATAAATGATGATTAAAGGAAAAAAAGTTGGTCAGCATGCATTAATATGATAATTGAAGTACAAAAAGTAGAAGAGGGTTTTGTAGTAGAAAAAATAAAGAAGGTACTCCCTCCTCTATATAAGGTTATAGATACATTACCTAAATTTCATATAACACACTTTGCTTATAGTTATCGATCACTTTTTCTTTAATTAATCCTTGACTAGGTCAATAATGTATAGTCATGTTTATCAGCAACATGAAATCAACTCTTTTAGCAAAGTCATTAAAGAGGTTAATTAAAGGGGAGTCAAATCTGGCAATAAGCTAGCTATAGAGATAGACATATAGATGGGACCTTTATAACCACTTTGGACAATATGATTATTAATGGTCTTTCTTTACGATTCATCTAGGCCAGAATTGCAATTGATTGTAGTCAAGACACTGATAATTTGACGTTTACAGCTTCCCAATTTCTATGTTTTTTATTTAACGGATCCGAGGTTTTGCAAATGCCAAGGACAATAAACTACAATCCTGAACTGATAAGTAATAAACAACACATACACACACACACACACACACACACACACAGAGACACACACAGAACTTAGTTGTGGAGCAATGGGTGAAATCTTGGTTAAGAGCCAACACTTTTTGTGTCATATTTTTGTACTGTATAGATCTTGGAGATCTAGGAGATGATCTTTCCTGTGCTTTTTTTTTTTTTTTTTTTTGAGTGGAGACAATCAAACCAACGAGTGAAAAGTTGTACAGAAACTTTGTATTCTTCAAGATCTGATCATCACTTGGTTAAATTGATCAGTTTGGAATTTTTTTTTTTAATTGTATAGTAAGGATCATTCATTCCAATATAATATACACTTACCGTAAAGAAATTTAACAAGAATGGTATAGTAAAGATCATTCATTCCTTTTAAATGTTTACTTATTTATTTGATGATGTAATAGAATACAATTTCATTGAATTCACATATTTTTAACTTAACAATGATAATCTTATCAATATAATTATTGTAATATCTTTTTAGAAAATTAAATAGCCATTGAATTGGGAGGTGTGACAGACAAAAAAAGTAACACATAACTTTTGAATATAATATTTTCATCATATTATATTATATTTCAATATTTTATTTAATACAGTGTAACTGAGTTGATTTGATAATTAAAAACCATGTCCTATTAATAGAGTTTTTTTTTTTCATATACAACCATAAAATTGGGGAATTTTTATAAATATTATTTTAAGATTTTTTTATTTATAAATGTCACATATGTTTATTTGCGGCACAACTTAACATATAATATGAATGATAGTGAAGACAAATTTTTTAACTATGGCATAAATACAAAATACTTGGCACTAGAATTATGGTACAACAAGAAAAAGACTGTGGTCTTACTATATATGTAGATAATTTATCAAACAATAAAGATAAACACATCGATCTCATCCTGTCTTTAAATTTAAATTGCTTTTTAAAAAAAATTGAATCTATCGTCTTCATTTAATTTAGAGTGGGATTTGAATTCTATATTATATAAAATTACGTGTAAAATTAGCTTTAAATTATGCGGGCAAGACCTTATTATTGTTTAAGTGAAAATTTGAAAAGCTCACCCCCTTATTTCTCTTGGGTTTCGTGACGAAAGAAAAAAACAGTTTATACAGTACGAACATTTAAGGTTTGAGTGAAAAATAAGAAAAGGAGTAAAAACACCTTTCGTTCCTTACTGGATGTGGACAAAAATATTCATTTAAATAGACATCTATATCAGGAAAAAATTTGGATCACCAGAGAAGTACTCTTACTAGTTTGCCTCTCATAAATAGTTTACCTGTCATAAATATAGTTGTCTCTTTTAAAAAAAAAAAAATAGAGTCTTACAATTAGGATGAATGTAGGAGTAAAAATAAAGCCCTTATGAATCGACTACGTTTGGCCAATTATATGACAAAATTTAGTCAAAAAGATGTTGTTAAGGAAAGTCTGAACAGGAAGAAAGAAGGATTTAATTAGGAAATCGAGAAGGTTTTGTTTAACACGTCAATGATATGCAAAAAGTCATAAGCAGATCTCAACCAATTAGGAATAAGACAAGACTAGTCAAACTGGTTTTAAATGAAAATTAGGTGCTTAGAAAAGAATTAGGTATCCGGTCAAATAGTTGAAATTAGGCTGTTATCAATAATGTGTTGAGCTTAGAAAATTTTGAAATTTTTGTATTTTTAAAGGTATGTTTGGGAGGGTTTTTTAAAAGCTGTTTTTAACTTTTTGAGTCTAAAAATTATTTCTGAAAGTGTTTGGATAAACTATCATTAGTGCTTTTGCTCTCTAAAAGTGCTTATTGTCAAAGCCATAAAACATAGTTTCTCAAAAAAACACTTTTAAAATAGACTTTGAAACTTGTACTAAAGTACCAGTAATACATTATAAGCTTAAATATAACATTTTCATTAAATTTTTTTAAAAAATATGATTCCAAACATATACTGAAAAGCTACAGCTTTTACTTCTCTTTTTCTATTAAGTAAAAGCACAAACAGAAGCTATGCCAAACGGGCCCTAAGTCTCTAAATAGAGGTGAAAGAGAGGGAAAATGTATGCTTTTCTAATGACTTGCATTGCAGTCGCGCTACCCGTTCTCGCCATCTAGCATTGCTGTTGGATTCGTCACCTAGATTCACAAATAGTCCTGCAACCCAAGCAAGCGCTAAGACACCTTTTGTGCATGTTGCATCTTGTGGCTAAATCTGCGTCACATCTCGCCCCACTCTCATACCAGCCTAATTTTAAAAGAAAATTAACGTTTTGGGATCAAATTAAAAGAAAAATGTTAACAATTTTTATGGGGCAAAAGTTCAAAGGAGTTTTTGGACACAACGAAAACAACTCTACCTCGACCTATTGACAGGATAAAGTTTTTAACCTTTACTAATGGATTTTCTATTTTCAACACCATACCATAAAATTCTTTTAAAAAAATCCATTTTATTTGTTCTTGCCTTTTTTTTTGGTTAGTTAACCATAATTGAGTAATGAACTCAAATTAATATGCAGTTTGATAAGTTAGTTGAAACTAAAGTTTAAAGTTTAAAAATTATAGCGTGTGAGAGCTTTATAATGTAGCTAACTTTTGGTTTTTGTTTTATTGTAACCGGTAGCTTTACATTATAGTTAGTTAGAACTGATTAGTTCCAACGAACGATCCAAATTATTGTTAAAACTGCATCATTAGCATCAAAAGAGCTGCAAAACTTGTCCATTCGAGCGACAGGAATTAATTCCATATGCTTAGAGAAAGAGGACAAGAAAGATAGGATTACTTTGAATGGATAAGAGTTATGGGCCACAAACTCGCAAACATGGGATGAAATTGACTGGTCGAATATGGCAGCTGAATAAGTTAATTTACACAACTATTGTATGTAAATCAATTTATCCATTTGGACAATATTGCTATTGTTATCGTTATAGTTGTTGTTTTTTGAACTTTAAAAGTTGGTTAATAAACTGAACAAATTATATAAAACTCAGAAAAACAAAATTGAAGCCCTTCCAGTGGGCCCTAGGTGGGTCACTATGCCTGTTAATGATCTAATTTGAACATTCATTTTTTTGGGTAACAAGAAGTAGAAAAACCCCATAACAATCAACAATCTCAATTATGCATGTTATCACGTGCCAGTCATTACTTTATTGTCTCGCCAGCTTTAAAACTATAACATTATCAATATATAGAGGAAGAAAATTTTATTTCGATTCCATATTCAAGGCATCAATTAGTAGTGGTGACTCATTGCTAGCCAGTTCTAGGTGGTTAATGTATGGCAGAAATAAAATATGGAAAATAGGGCAATTAAACGCTTAAAAATTCAAAATTAAAAAGAGGTTTAAGTAATTCATGCTTACATGGTAGCTAGTAACAAAAAGCTATAGGCCCCGCGTGGGCTCCAGAGAGATATAATAGACCTCATTTCTCAGAACTAGTAACGAATGGATATATCGTTTAGTGATAACACGTGCTTCTACTTAATTTTTTTCATTTAAACTTTAACTTTAAAAAAATTTTAAAAGTTTTGGCTACTGCCTTTATCGTGCCTCAAAATTGCATAAAAGAAATAGTTGTTTTGTCCTTATTTTTTTTTTTAAAATATCATAATTATACTTCTAATCAATAATGAAAATACATAAATGTATATCCATTCAATAAAATACTAGATTTTTTTTTAATTGTACTTCGGAAAAAAAAAAATTCTAACTTCTCTGCTGCGACTACCCTACATGTATTTTACGTGGAGCCATATAAAATCACTCTTGTAATAATTGTATTGTAGAACGTTGTCAGTGTTTTTATTTATTTATTTATTGTTGGGGTGGGGGATTTAAACATAAGATGAGGCCGTGGCAGATTATAATTATGACAAAATCATGTGATAGATAGATATATAATTAGGTAGGTCGTCTTCTTGAATTACAAGCCAAGTTAAAGGCTCAGCCATAAGGCTTTTCGGTTGGAATTAAATTGTTAGGAATTCGACTGTCCCCCAAGTTGCATGCATATAAAACTTTTATATTATATTTATTCTTAAAAGAATAAAATATGAAAAATTACTTTACGTATAATTTTCTAATTAATCCTTAAATCAAAACAAGAATCATATCAATTAAATAAAATATGACAATTTAGCAAAATCTCATGAAGATCGGATAATTATAAATTGTGTCTTTTTGTAGCTTAATCCAACCAAAGAATTTTCTGAAATTTACATGCCAAAAAAAAAAAAGGAAAAAAAAGGGGGCTAGAGGAGAGAAAAGGAAAAACAAACTCTATAACATGAAGGAAGACATCAATGCCAGATTTTAGACTGAATTGATTCTTTTTTATGCTGAATGATTGTATATATGTAAACTTCCATTATTGGTTTGGTAGGGAACTGCTTATGTCTGTAGGTGTAACATCTGCCTAGCTTGTTAATTGATTGAAGCTGTATTTTCTATATATCTTCAATGGTCTAAATGATTTGGTTAGATGAGCTTTCAAATTTTGCCTCTCTCTCTCTCTCTCTCTCTCTCTCTCTCTCTCTCTCTCTCTCTCTCTCTCAGTGAGGGATATTGGGAGGTGGTGAGAACAGCAAAAATTCTTGATGCTATTGACTTGGGAGCTTGCATTTTTCACTTTCAAGCTTTTAATCATTTTTTGTATAGGGTAGCATTAATTTGGTTTTAACCCTTTTCTCTCAATTATCTAGGGTTTATCATATTGATTTGAACACAACCAAAATGCCCATTATTTTATTGTTGGCAAGCATGAATAGACAAACTCCTTACTCTCTATTCTTCTTTTTATCACTTTGGAAATCTTTTGAGTATTTGTCTAATCATGAACTCGATAAGTATTGACCTTCTTGTTGATTCAACCCAAATTGTCATATAAAGTAAACTCGGGTAGATAGTTATCGACTATCTAGACACACTTTAGTCTCCCTCTTCTACTTGAAAGGTTCAAACAAAATAAAATAAAATTTGATTGGTAAAAATATAATACTTTTTTAGTACAAAAGTTAAGCACAATTTGTCTTATTTGGAACCATATTAGGATAATGAGTAATGCATTATACTTGTCAAATAGGTTATACAACAAATTATGACAATTATCCTAAATTCTATGACGTACTAAGCTATAGTCATATTAGTTTATTGGATTCTTAAGCTTCCTTTGCCCTATCTTTAGAAAAAAAAAAAAGAAAAAAAAAATTAAAAAGGCACAAAAGCAAGCATGCTCTTTTCAATATTATAAGTGGTTTGGTATTAAATTAGAGCACAAAATCCCCCTTTGATAAAGTACTCATAGTTTATGCCTATCCTTGTGCCAATAGTATATAATAAGAACATGGCATAGTCTTCACCAAATCATGATATCTTGGATCAAACACAAAATAATTTTTTTTATGCATAACAAAATATTAAAAAGAGGATGGAAGTAATTGTCAAAGCACACATAGAATTAAATTGCAATCAGTGGCGAAGGGTTTTTTTTTTCTTTTTTAAAAATTTAGATTTAAAAAATAAGAAAAATTATAACCATACCTCACTGAATAATTAAAGGATGTTTATTGTATCTTCATTTTACAATAAAAATTATGCCTCTCGTTGGCATCTCGGTTGGAACAAAAAATAATGTAAAGTTTTTAGCAGTTATAATAAACATAAAAAAGTTGTTATAATGTAAATCTCTCACACGCTACAATTTTCAAACAAATATTTTCAGTTCCAACTGCTCTCTTAAACATTTTATAACTATACCTCTACTTACCAATAAAAATATATAACCTTGTATTTATTTGATAAAATACTACTTTTATTTTTTTTTTATAAAGCCCACACTGGAACAAAAAAACAAATACCAGGCTCCATCATTGCTTGCAATGGTAAAAAAAAAAAAAAAAAAGAAAAGACTTTTTTTAGTTCATTTTTTAATTTTTATATTTTAGGTGGTGATCAGGTGCTCTGTCTTGTACCTACCGCTCAAGAATGTGAGGACATGCGGCTCACAAGGCTCCAATTTGGGTCGCAGGTACATGGCTCATGGCGGGTTCATAAAGAGTAAAAGGGGGTTCCCACCAAAATGAATCAGATATACAAAAGTCAGAAATGAATATCTATATCTGGCCGCTCCAACGGCAAAAAGTTATGCTCGTCTATTTTAATCAAATACTGTTTTATGGTCCACGCCAACAGGAGTCTAGACTCATAATCAAGTCACCAATCTTTGTATACAAGACCACCCCTTTTCCCCCAACATTAGTCCCCATGTTAGCTCTTTTTTTTTTTTGGTCCTTTCAAAAGTATTAATTACTCACTAAGGAAGAGACTTGATTAAGCTAAACATCAAGGCTTTTAGATTAGCTACATTCAGAAGTAAGCTAATCAAGCTTTAAATGAAAAGAAGATTGGTCCCCATTTTTTTATTTATTAAAAAGAAGAAGAAGAAACTAATGTCAATAAGATTGCAGCATTAATGGCCGATATCTATCATTGAGAGATTGATTTTTTTTTTTTAATTTTAAAAAGATATACCTGCCATAAATATGAGGATGTAGCATACTAGTATTACAAGACTTATAAAACACAAGTATTTATACAACTAAAATCTTATCCTCAACCATAAAGGATCACAACCCCTTCCCCCCACCAAAAAAAAAAAAAAAACACCTTCATGTTCAATTCGAATCAATGGTTTAAACATAAATCACTATTATAATTTTGTAAAGAAAAATACTGTAACAAAATTAAATAAAAATTTTAAATTTAAATCAAAATTTTTAAATGAACTCGTAATTTAGTTCATCAATTCAAAAAAAAAAAAATACTTCTGTACATTTTCACCAAAAAGATTGTAAAGTGCAAAAAGTGGGCCAAATTTTTTTTAGTCAAATTAGGGTTGTACATCGGTCAATTTTTAGTCAATCGGATACCGACCTATGGCAATCGGTTTAGCAAATGTTGAATAGAAAGCTGGCTAAGTGATCGACAGTCTGTTAGTTTTCGATCGACAATGGTCGGTTTTTTAGCGGTTGGTTTCAATCGATTTTCGATCAAAGTAACCAGTCAGGATACTGAAAATAATAAAACATTATACTAGAATTTCCATTTTTCCAATCTTATAGTATATAGAGATTCAATGAATTGCCCCCTTTATATGTCAAAGCATAGAGAAAATAATGTACTAATTATGTCATTCCAAATCCACAAAGATTAAAAAAAACTCTAGAAAATAGAACATGATTGAAAAAAAGGAACCAACCCATCAATTCTATGTATATTCTCCAACTCTAAGAAAAAATCAAAACACAAAAGTGGGAAAACCACTTGTTTAACTAAGTATATACACAGTTGCACATTGTCCATTCTTCCCCAAGTCCCTTATTTACCTAAATAGAAAAACCCCTAAAAAAAAAAGAAAGGTTTTGAGACCTT
This sequence comes from Artocarpus hirsutus, assembly GCA_946598075.1. Lineage (NCBI taxonomy): Eukaryota > Viridiplantae > Streptophyta > Magnoliopsida > Rosales > Moraceae > Artocarpus > Artocarpus hirsutus. The sequence goes on along the minus strand of CAMOHE010053061.1, from coordinate 59,838 downwards.
ATCGAGAGAGAATAACCGAATAAATTGCTAGCTGCAATGAGGAGGAAATTAGTAATGTAATTGTAACGCAACCTAAAGCTTTTTCGAAAAGCAATCAAACAAATTCAAATTCACTCAACTCTCTTAGGGTTCGTTTGATAAATAGATTCGAATCAGTATTTTAATTTGAGTTATGTAACACCCGCATTTTCATGTAACAGTTATGACAAATATGTAATGTATTAAGTAATATTAAGTAATGACGTTAAGTGTTATTTTTATGTTATGTGCATGATGCATAATATAATGGTACTAACCATTTTATTTTAAGTGTTATGACAGATGACGCTCACGTGAAATTGATGTGCTCAAGTGTTCATGTTATTAATGTTATATGTTTAATCATATTTTTATTGATAATTTAATGTTATGAATGATTTTTGTATGTTAGGGCAGATCGGCAGGCTGGACCATTCAGTTCGGTAGGCCGAAATGATTCCCTTAGAACGGCAAGCCGATGGTATAGCATCGGTAGGCCGGACTTCAGAGATCGGCAGGTCGAAGTGGGACATCGGCAGGCCGATGACAACTGACAAGCAGTCAGCAAAAATATCTCCAAATTTTGTGATAAGGTTGATTATGTGATTGGATGATTTATTTTGAATAATTGACATAATTATGGAATGATTTCTTTAATCTTGGCAAAGAAGCAATTGACTTTTGATTGATTTGAATTAATGGATAAGTTTTCCTATTTTTAAAGAGGCAAAATATGGTAACTGAGTCATTCTTGAAAACTCTGACTTTTTCCCCTTAATCTCCCGCTTTCCTACACGAATTTTGGCCCTAAATTAATCAGAAAATTCTGATATTGAAGGGGGAGAATATTAAATATCCTTTATCCCATTCTTATTTTTCACGTAAAAATATTCTCTTTCTCTTCCTTTGACGTATTCTCTCTTACGTTCTCCTTTTTCTCTCGTTCTTTCTCTCTTCATCTTATTCATCTTTCTTTATCTCCCTTTCAAATTTCCCCTGCTATTATTTGTTAAAAATATCATAATTCCTTTGGGCTAATTCGAAGGAGCTTGAAGAGAAATCGTTTTAAGGTAAGAGTTTATTTTTTTTTTCAGCATTTCTGAAATTTTTCTCTCTTCAAACCGACTGCTATATCTCAGACTAGGAATGTCATTTTACTCTGAAATTTTAATATGTTATTGATGCATGTGTTATGTAATATTCCTCCAAGTTTCACGTTATTTCGATTTTTCTATAAAAAGTTATGAATTTTCTTTTCTCCGTCACTCACAGTAATTTGTTGCTGATTGTTTATGTTGCACATATGTTTGGCTGTTGTTCTTAATGCAAATGAATGTTGTTTTACACGAAATTTGGTGGACATGTTTATATATATGTTAAGTAAAGGACTGAAAAATATGGTGATGATTTGATTAATATTTTATGAGTTGTGGAGTTTTTATGGATGCTAGGTATTTAGACTGTTTAAATAGTAAATTTGTTAAAATTTTATTGTGTAATGTTTTTGTATGATTATATGATTTTATATGGTGATGAGAAATTGTGGAGGCACTGTATTATATGTGAATATGATGTCATATGAATTTTTAGGTTTAAATAAATTTATTTTAATTGTTTAGGAATAATTATTGCATGTAATTCACTGACCAAATTGTTTATGGCTATTTTTGTTTCTGCCATTTAATGTACGGTTTGAACTGTCTAAAATTCATTTAAAGGTGATTTTTTGGATATGTTATAGTTCTGTGTGTCTATTATATGTGATAATTTTTGTATATTTTTCGATGATATGAAAATGTGATAAATGGACCTGAGATAAAATTTGTTCATTGCCTAATTATTGCTGGCAGATTTCATGTTGAATGTTATGTGATTTATTTAAATTATTAAATGAAATTTTTATGACAAAAGAAAAAAATCATGGTGATAGGTATATATGTTATCTATGTTCTTGCCAAATTTGGTACTCAAATTATATCTGAATGTAAATTTATTAATTTTTAAATTTATAAAGGTCAGAAATATAAGTATGTTGAAAGTATTGTTCTAATGTTTTAAAGTTAATAAAATATGTTATAAGTTTATGTTTTCAAGAAATGTATATATGTATAATGTTATGGATGTTATGTTATGGTAATTAATTCATTAAAATAAATGTTAATTACCATTTTATGAATGTATGACATGAACACAATGAGAAGTGAGCACATCGAGACCACGACGTTGTCACCTACAAGATAAGGTTAAGTAAGTTTTTGAGGTAAGTACATTCTCACCTGCAACATGATGAGTTTATAAAAAGTTTGAAATTTATGTTTATGATGGTTTTTGATGATTTCTTATTATACATGAAGTATTATTATGGAAGTTTTTTTTTAAGGTATGAAAGATTATGTATGTTTTGATGATAATGTTTTTCAAGCATGAAAGTATAAGTATGTATATATGTATCACCTAAATAAGTGTTGTACACCCAATGATATGTTAAGTTATGATATGATATGATGTCATGTTTGGTTTGAGATTAGCTACCCCTCTCCTCTCATGACGGTGCGCTTATGATGATGTTATGGTGCAACACTTGGACTTTTAAGATAAAATGAATAAAGTTTTAATATGGTTAATATAATGAAAGATATGTTCCTATGAAAATGTACCTAGTGCACTATTATGATGATGAAAATGATGAAGTTGATGATGTTCATGAAATGTTTTTTTTTTAAGTGGTGAGAATTACAATGTACTTACTAAGCATTAGCTTATTCAAGTTTTACATCATGTTGCAGATAAGGGTAAGAAAGTTTTGGAGTAGACGGAGGACACTGACAGGCGTGTGAGCTAAGCAAGATGAATTGCAAACAAAAAAACGCCAAGAAAGAGATTTTAATAAAATAAACCATGTTTTACGATTCTGAGTATGTTTATTATTTTTTTTTTAATTTTAAGGATATGTTTTAAAATTTTGAGAATGTTTTTTTGATGGACTTTTATTATTTTATAAATTTTCTTCCGTATTTAAAACTTTAAAACTTGAATAAATACAAATTTTTTTTAATAACAGTTCGGCCTGCCGTCCATTACTGGTCGGACTGTCGAAGATCTTTAATCGGCCTGTCGATTGCCAAGTATCGGCCTGTAGATCTTGTTGATTTTAAAATTTTATTTTGTAAAGCCTCGGGCGGCCTGTCGATGGATGACCTTCGGCCTGCCAAAATGTGTTCAAAGAATTTTATTTTTGTTTTCAAAGGTTAATTTAATTTTCAATGATATTAGCAAACTATTTTCAGGATGTTTATGGAAAAGCGAATTGTTATAAATAAGTAATTTATAAT